>WURT03674871.1:0-17136 GCA_009936505.3 Holothuria glaberrima | reverse complement strand
TTGAGAAATTGCAGACATGAGATCCATATTTTAAGCTGGGTACATGCAACTTAAAACACCCGGGAAGTGCCGTTTCCGGCCATCTGGAGGGTTTGTTAAACCAAACATTTTCTTGTACGCTCCGCGCCAACTGATGGTGGCGCTCCTCTTAGATAGTCTTCCTGGCACTCAGCCCCCCCAATATTTTTTTTTTTCGTTCCGCCGCGCCTGACAGCCTAATTATCATAGGGCCATACATATTTTACCAGCAAATGCTCAACGTCATCACTCGAGAGCACAGCTCGATTCAGAATAGCCCATATGCATTGACGTCACACTGACGTCAATTTGGAGGAAAACAATGAAGCACAAGTGCACGAATTAAGTGGATTCGCACGCACGTGTAGTAGAATTACGCGCGTATACGATTGGTTGACAAATCAGCTGTCGAAAGGAGGGAGCATTTTCTGCTCTGTGACATCATATGCATAAGGTCTATAATCAGACATTACACACTTTACTGTCGTAACAATGTGCAACTTAATCCTATTCGTCTATACCCTCCCACACGGTATCAGCGTTTGACACGCACCGCATACTTAACACGCATACATACTTTCAAGGTATGGCTTTTGTAAACTGTGACGTCATCATGTAGCGTATGTTTAGGCTACATCTTTCTTTTTTTAAATAAAATCATTTTTAAAACTCATATCGCTCACGATTACCGCATGTTGCGTTAAATGGCGAGCTTTCCATTGACGGATGGTGCAATTGTAGGCTGGATATACTGACAATTTGTAGAAATTTCAAAAAAAAAGTTGCTGTCATATCGTCTCTCCATTGAGCTTGTACGTGACTAGGCGTTTTTCGAGAAGTTGCTGTGAGCGGAGTGGTTCCCCCTTTTAGACGCACTTGTTGTATCCAGTTCTACATTAAGATCAGTGCTCTGTATGGGTAACTATGGCATTTTTATACAAACGACAACTCTGAGGCTTGCGTAAAGTTACGCAAACTTTTTACCAACTTTTCTATTTATGAATACCGACTAAGCAAGATACGCATCGTAAGTCTGACTTACGCAAATTTCTGTGCGTGAGTAGGCTTTGTGAATCCGGCCCAGAAGGTTCCATTTACTCCATTTTTGGGATAGACTCCTCTCCCATAGCCGGGACTCCCCCTGACAAAATTTTCGCCCACTAGAAAATCTAAATTACCATGTCCTAACCTTTATGCTTTTTTTTGTATGTCTCGCCCCTCTTAGAAACACCCCAAGCAATATTGTGCCCATTTGTAACTTGGCTGCCTACGGGCCTGAAATGCTTACACCCATCATGATGATTGTTATTTCAAACCACCACAGGCACTATAACAAATCAGCCCAAGTCTGGTCAGGATCATCAACGCCAAACAACCCGAGAAGAGAAAAGAAAGAAGAACTTTCAGGAAGGAGTGAAGACCGTACAGGACGGAGTAAAATGTTGTAATAATTGTGTGAAGGTCGTCCAAAGGCTTCTTGACGTGTTTGGTTGTTGTTGTGATGAGTCAGAAGATTAAGTCAAAACTGAGCTCTAAAAACTCTAATGTACCGTTAACTGATAAACTTAATTCTAGATAAATCTTTTATGACCCCATGTGAATTGGTCTCATATAGCCAGGAACATTTCATTTTACGACAATGATGTGATGCCACTTCCCCAAAGTAACTTCGACTTAAACCAATTGGTTAGAAACTGGGCCGTTAAACCTCATCTAACTAACTAACTAATCAAGGTTACTTCGAGGATTTTGCACCTAGCAAATCCTGGGTAAAGGGACCTATCGCAAAGAAATACTGAGACCTTAACCTGAAATTACTTGGCTCAAATATGAAAACTGTGCTAGTTAGCACCGTGTAAAAGATGTACAGGCTTTTTTGACAAGGTAAAACATGGTGTCGGCTTTTGCTAATGCTATTGAGATAATGTATTCCTGTGTATTAGAGAGGAGTTTATTTCCTGTGTATTTACCGATGCAAGTTGGGGTTAGTGTAAGGGGTTAGGCTTAGTCCACGACCACACGTTATTTTTAAGCTAATAAAACCGCATATTTACTGCAAATTTTAGTTAAGGTTATCGGGTGCTGGCCAGCACATTTGTCCTCATATATCTGAGCCAATTTATTCTCACCTGAATAGCTGATCACCATGCGTTTATTACTATTCTGTAAGATTTGAAAGACTGTGGGGAAGTATCAATACAATCTGATTCAAAGAAAGGACCAGAGCTGGAAGCGGTTGAAAGGGGGGGGGGGGTATCAGAGGAAATAAAAGAACGACAGAACGAAATTTATTGACCTTTAGAATGTAATTCACTTGACACTGAGACAAGTTGGTACTAACTGGCACAGACACAAGAAGAAAATGTTGGCTTCTAACTTGACAGCACAGAAGCTGTAATGCTGATCTCTTCTCAACATAGAAGGTCATGCCTTTTCTTACCAAGGGGAGCATCAACTACCCCTAATCTGCACACTTATATAGCTACGCCTCTGCTGCTCCTCTCAGAAGAGAAGTGGTCATCTCAAGGTGTAGTAAGCCACACCTAGTTATACCGAACCAATTTACCTACACTGTCGAAAGAAACACAGATAGAGCACTAATAAGCTGGACACCAACAACTTGGTAACTGCCCTTATGCTTTATGCCTTCAATATCGTGACCGACCACTTTCTAAGAAGGTCGAAAATATATACTTTGGGTGAATTCAAAGCGTACAAAAAAGCAGTTTTAAGACATTTCAAACATGTTTCCCTTAATGTCACATTGCAAAAGTAATGCACTTAACTTCATTACCTATCGTTTCGATCATATCGATAATTACTTTTATAACTTTTTTGTGGTTTCGCACTCCACTTTTTGGTTTCCCCGGAGATTTTGTGTCCTTGCTCGTAGATGTTAAAAGTTTCCTGAGGATAGATCAGGCCTTTTCGGAGGGCCACACCCCTTCCTTAGAAAATAGTTTCTATAGTGAACGGCCTGACAGCAGCGGTACTGTAATGTAATATCTCAAAACAATTTACTTGTATTTAACATCAAATCATTTCACAGGGGTAGGAAGCTGTTCAAGACGCCGGGGAGGGAGGGGGAACCTTGTTTCGGATCACCTTCCTGGGTGCATCATTTTGGATAAATTCCAAGGTTAATTGCTGCAAATTTTTGACATTTCTTAGCTCTTAGGAAAATTTTTGGATATTTTAGGGTCCTTAGATGCAATCTGGAACATCATTTTGGACAAATTTTAAGGTAAATTACTGCAAATTTTTAACATTTCTTACAGAAGAGACAAATGAATGGGTTTTCGTCCTTGGAAAGTGGGGACTGAGGCATACTTCCGCCCCACAAATTTGGCTGGGGGCGCCAGGGGCGGCTGGCGCCCCCAGCCTCCCGCTTCCTACGCCCTTGAAGCATTTACAGTTTATGATGGTATTTGTGTGTTAGACTTATCCTGCGGGAAGTTATATAAGATAATGAGTCACTTTGTTTGAACAGGGTTTTGCAAACCCCCTGGTTTGGTAAAAAAAAAATTAGCTATTTTCAATTCTACCTTCTTTTAACTCGCTCTAACTAGAATTAAAAATAAAACTATACTAAACCGCACTTAATAAAGACATTCCTCACTATTAGTTAAGTGATGTAGAAAATTTGTGTGGTTTTCTTAATAAATTTTGGTTTTCTTACATTTAATAATTTCGATATATTTCATACATTTCATATATTCTCGATGTAGTAAAAGAGGGGTTTTGTAGCCTAGAACATGGCATTAGCATATCGTAAATCTTGCTCAATCTGAAGGTGCACGTGTCTTTACAGGAAGCAAACAAAACGATAGAATATTAGCATTACTCTGAGTCTTTACAACGGTATACCTTCTTCCACACTTCAGATATTTTCCTGTTTTTGATTTCCATCTTCTTTGTCAATTTTCCGTCAACCTATACGACTGTTTGAAATTATAAGTACTTTATCAAGGCAACTAGTTGCTTGCTTCCACCTTATGGCTATGATCATATCTTTAATCTTCTATGCTAACAGTTTAAATCATAAAGTAAGATTAGGAGCGCCATTTCCTTATGAGTCTGTTTATCTCAATCTTGACATGAAAATTTTAATTTTAAGTTAACACAAAAGAGACATGATCACATTTCCTTGCCAACCACGACCAGGTTTAAAAGGAAGCAAGAACTGTTGACGAAGAGATTGAATTGCTAGAAACTGCATAAAGAATTCATTATTTTAGTTTGAATTCGTCAAGTGCATAAAATATGCATGCTTTCGTCCCTTGTTTGCGGGGACTGACTGTTGTCCTACTAGTGTACTTGGGCAAAGATATTTCAGCACTAACTAAACCGTCGTCGGTTCGACTTGAAAATAACGAATACGGTGGTGTCATTGTTGCGATTCATCCAGACGTGGAGGAAGACGAAAATGTGATTAAAAACATTACGGTAAGTTAGTTACCTGCAGGATGGAACCCTTATATATAGGAATAAAGCTTTAACCAGAATAGTCGATCACACTGCTTTGAGATATTTCGAATTCTCGGAGTAAATGTCCTTAGGCCTTTGTACCCTATTTGAATTTTGTGCTCCTAGTTATTCATTTTCTTATCAGATCCAACGCAATTCACATAAAAGTCTTCTCTTAGTTCGGTATTTGTGGGAGTGGAAAGAAAGTTTGTAGTAATGATGTAGCCAATGGGAGACAGAGGTACCCTCCCCAAAACATGTCAGTGATAAAAGGAGGGCTACAAAAATAAAAAGAGACAAGACGCACAGCAAAAAATGTGTACATGAGGAATAATCTATTATACTCGACATTTTCTTGCATACACGCTACGATCCCCTTCTCCAAGGGCTGCTAACATGGAGGAAAATAGACTTGGTGGCAAGCTGTAACGCTAGAGTCCGAACTCTATTGACTAGACTGGGAATTGAAGGTCCCGGAATCTGCATTGGCCCGGGATGGGCTTCAGCTGGACTCGGACTCGGACTCGGACTCGGAGCCGATTCCAGCCGGGTCAACAAAAATTAAAGTTTGATCAATAGTTATTAAGATACATTCTTATTGGTGCACAATTTAATGCACGATAGTCGCATGCAGTCATCTTAATTACAGGGTGGACTACATTATAAAACTGACTCTTAAAATGACCCTTTTAGTGAAATGCTCTCGAAAACAGTGTAAAAACAATTTTATGATATTTAACATTGTCAAAGGGCCAGACTTGGAAATAGCACGAGTTAATATTTGTAAACAGGCACAAAAATATGTACAGAGGTAATATTACACCTACCAATTCCGTCAACTTTGCCGTAACCAACCTTCAAGGTCACGGCTAACACCTTTACCCCTTTATGAAAATTTAACTTTAGTAGAAGGGTCAACAGGAGCAATTTGGTAGAGCTTGCTGTAAAAGTTGTTGTAAAAGTGTAATATATTATTGAGAATGTTTGAGAAATTTTATAGAAGAAATAGTCATTGTTCTCATCCGAAGAGTGGAAGTGAAAGCATAATTCAGGCCCCACATTTTTGACAGGTAATGCCATCCCAATCCCCTCCCGAATCTCTCGCTTCCTGCACCTACCTTTGAACGTAGCACTGGTCAGGGTGATTCAGCCCCCTCTTTTTACTTTAAAGTACTTTTACTTGTAAGTACTAAGGTTATGCAGATCCAGACAACAATTTGAAAGCCGCTCTTTACCTCCAGTGTTGTTTGTGGACCTCCCATAAGTTGTGTAACTATGTCTCAGCTACAGTAGATTGGAATTTCTCCTCAGATGGGAAAACTTCTGAAAAGTATTGGGAACTTCCCAATCTCTACCAACAACAATATTATCGGACTGTAAATAATGCCGCCATGATTCTTATCACTTATTTATAAGTCAGTAACAATTCTGTTATGAAGTCTTGTTTACACAAGCCACAATGTTGCCGAGAGTTCAAATGTTCAGGCAACAACTGCTAAAAGTTTACAAGGACTTTGGACTACTTGCAACAGCGCCTCAGGGCGAGCTTGGCAAAGACTTGGCGTCCTCTCTCTCTCTCTCTCGGGCAACATTCAGAAAGATCAATGGCGTTCTCAGGATTTCTCTTAAGGGGGCATGCAGAATGTTGAGTGATCGCCGGCCTGGGGAGGGGTCTAAGGGGAGGGGGACATCCCCTCCCCTTTGGAAATTTTTGAAAAATTAGGAGTCCTTACATGCAATCTGGTGCCACATATGCTACCTTTTGAAGTAAAATTTGTGTACACAAAATTTGCGTGTATTTAGGAACTAAAATAAAAGAGCATCTGTGATCGCCGGCCTGGGGGATGGGCCTGAGGAAGGGGTTTCACCCTCCCCTTTGAAAACGTTTGAAAAAATAGGTGTCCTTACATGTTATCTGGTGCCACATTTTCTACCTATTGAAGTAAAACTTGTGTTGCAAAACTACGTTTTTTCTTGGATTAAACAAAAAATTGGTATCGGTGAGGGGGCACAGCCCAATGCCCCCTGCGTACGCCACTGATATATATATATATATATATCGGCTGTCAGGGTAGATGGTCCAAATCCAAGACCCTACTCCAGCGGCCTTTGCCGCTTGCGCTACGCTGACATACGGTACTCTGCGAACAACTGCGCAGTCTGGGATTAAGTTCCAGTTCTTCACAAAAAAAGTGTAAACTATCTATATTTTACTCTGTAGAACCGGCTTTGCACTGCTTTGCCATATGGAAAGAAACTTCAAAGGAATGAAACAGCGAATCCCAAATGCGCATGAAGCTAGTCAAAATGATTTACGGGTTTTGAAGAAGAATCCGCCCTCCTTGAGAGCAAAACAGTTAAACCGTCCGTCGGGGATAACATACGTTATCGCATTCAAGGATCTTCCACAAAATTGGACACATTTTCCTTTATGGGAATTCAGTGTAACCTGCTGTCCAGTGGATGATGAGGGAGGGGCATAAATTCAGTAAGTCGGTGTTAACTTTCATGCATATTCGTATCTATACGATACTTTGCACCCGGGGCTCGAAACTTCGTTTTTCATCTGGTCCGAAGACGTCGCCAAGGGGTACCTCCTCCACTTTAAGAAATTTAGTTCGTTTAAGCTGATTGAAATATAAAATGATGTTATCTATGGCAAAGTTTTGAACTGATTATTTGGTGAGAAATAGTTCTTATTTTTGCTTGATGTGAGGGAAGGGAAGGGTATCTTAGTGGAGGGGTTAAAACTCCTCCCCTTGAGAAATATTCATTAAGATAAGGTGGCCAAGCTACAAAATGATGCTACAAAATGATCTTTGGCAAAGCTTTCAAGAAATTTCATGTTTAGGAATTTCCACCACTTAGAGGTATTTTGGCTGTGCAAGGCACACCTCCAATGTTGGTACCATGAGAACGGTACGGGTCTTCCTGAAAGCTCTGAGGTAATTATAAAAAAAGGGGACGTTAGTATAATTCTTTTAGCTGACATTCAAATGGCACTTTAGGAGAGGACACCAAAATTAGTAGTTAAACTCATTTTGAACGACAATCCAAATGCCCACCTTCCATCGGGGAATTAGGGGTGGCGCTGGGATTTGCCCCACAGGGACTATATTTCCCGAAGGGGACGAAAAACCCGAAACGCCGACAAATGCATCCGGTTGCCGAAAGAATGTTTTCGAATGGAAATTTAAGGCATTTGGATTTTTATTGAAAGAAATTGAAAATTTGAGGGTATTGTTGGGAAAAATTGGAAAATATTGAGTTTTTATTAAAGAATCTGCCCTTCTTAAGAGCAAAATCAAGCAGATCGTCGAGCGACTGACTGTCGTCCGGATTACATATTTCATCGTGCACTTTTACGCTTCAAGACGAAATTGGAAAATTTTCCCCACCCATCGGGATCCTTCCCCACTACCGCCGACCCTGACGGGAATTTAATAGACGGCCGTAAAAGTATGAGAAAGTCGTATAGCGGATTAATAACATGGGATCTTTTATAAACTTATTCTCTACCCAGAAAGCAGCTCAAAGGCTAAGTAATTCCTTGCAGAAAGGAGGTGCTTTGGTACACTTTATTAGGTTCGACCCAAAATTTATACATTGAGTAGTACTTCAAATCACAATCGTCTTGCTACAGTAGTTGCCAATGATACAGTGAGTTTTGATGCTTGCCCGAGGTTCGACTAATATAATTGTTGCTCCAAAGTGATTCCGTCAATTATCATCCTTATGATGATCATCAGACATGGAGTGTAAACTGAGGCAACTGCTCTCCAGTCCCCCCGAAAGGTTGCATAGGAATTGCTGTAAAACTCGTAAACGTTCCTTTAACCAGATACGTTTGGGATGGTATTTAAAAATACAAATTGAAGCTTAAATGTGGGAGACCCCAACATTTTGATAGTTTTGAAAGTATTTGTGATAGAACATGATTAAAATAGATCCATCGCTCAGTCGAAAACACATCTTATTCTTCCACAACAGACTAAATGTAAAGCTCAAACGCTGTTGGATTCGTTTAAAAATTACGAAACTTTGCAAAAATTGCTTGTGCCATGCGCTCCCATTGCCCCCTCCCCTTGCTGAGGCTACTTCCCCCGTTCTCACATGGCGCCATCCCTAGTCCCAAATGTTGTGCACTTCATAAAATTTGCAATTTAAATCACAAATTTTGCCACTGCCTCGCAGCGTCTAGCAGCACGGATTGGAAGTCAGCGAAATTAAAGGGAGTCCTGACTCGAATTGCTATCTCCTTCAATCAGTTGATACTTGCAGGTCTTTTCTCAGGATTTAATGACGACTCGATTTCAAAAGGTGTGTACAAACAATTGTAGACACCTGTTTGGAAGAAGAAGTTCCTAGAATTCCCCCTTCAAACCATACTGGGCTGTCACTCTGAGGAGAATACAAAATACAGTGTAATTCCGCTGAACGAATATGCTTACGTTTCATGTGTTTTCGACGGGGATTCTCAAATATTTTTTACGACATGAGTAATCTAAAGCATTCATCAATTCCAATTTCTCCACCCTGATTCCCATTCTCACTCTGCACAGAATGGCTCGCTTTTTTCTTTCTTTTTCCTTCTTTTTTTCTTTTTTTTCTCTTTTTCCTGTCTCTCTCTCCCCTTCCCTGCCCAGTTTTCCCTCGCTTCCTTTCCTCTCCCCTTCCCTTCATTTTGCCGACTGGTTCAGAATGTTGCCTACTGGATCCGTGAGTAGGGGGTTGTAACACTCCCACTACACCTTTACGGGCGGAACCATGATTTACTGTAAGAGAGGTTGACGATGACTCATGGATGAGTGATGTCCGTTCTGGGGGGAAGGGTCTTAAGGGGAGAGGACGTGCCCCCTTTGGAAAATTTCGGTCTCAGGATGGGGTCTTTATGCAAAATGGTGTTATCATTTTCCATTCCTCCAGCATGTTCATACACTAGCAATAACAACTTTTTGAGAAGAAGACTATACAACAAATACATATGCTCATTTAAAAATTTATCATTCATGCCATGCCCCTTTGCCTGGAATGTTAAAATTACCTTCCTAGGGATATGGTTTAAGGGAAGGTGTGTCCCTCTCCACGTTCAAAAAATTGCTCTCAGGACATGGCTTAGATCAGTTGCGTCACAAGTGACTAGTGATTGGGGGTCACCACAGATGACGTCGTAATACCATCCCAGTCCAAGTCTGAGCTCCCCGCGATCGCATAGAGCAGTGGAGAATCCTTCCTTTGTCACGACATAAATGCAGTGCCGTCGGAAGGTATTTTCGATTGGGGGCTGACTTGTGCATGTTGAAAAGATGGGTATAGTGTAAGTATGGAGGAAATTTCTGGGAAAAAAATGCCTCCCAGATTGCAGGAAATGGCTCTAAAAAGTTAAAATGTTGGTATATTTTTGTGTGACATTTATATAACTTTGCCCAAATTTTGATTCAGATTTCATTCCACTGTTGTAGAAAACTGACTAAATTTCAAAATTGACCTCCCGCAAGGTGGGTTGATAACTTGAACCTATTTCCCCACCTCATTAGATAATTCTTTTGAGTACGGAGTCAATGCAATTTAATTACAATTAGACTCTCTATTAAATTTAGGAGACGAAATATCTCCTACATTTTCAGGAGACCTTTTGATAAAATTGATTACGAAATCTTCCATTGATTGTTACTTCGAACAATAGGTTTCCTCAGAGCAATCGGATATGTGTTTTAGATGGCAGAGGGATTGACCGTTTAGATTTCCAAAAAATGACGCAGAAAGTCAAATTTAGTACCTCGTACGACACTGAATAGCTATTTTCAAATACTTTCTAAAGGAAGAAATAAAACTTAAGCAAAAAAGTCGAAGAGAACCTTTAAAACTAGCACAAACTGACTTGAGATGAAATGTTAAGTTCCTACAAAGGTTTCCCGCCTTCTAAACGGACCAATCAGCTAACAGAATCGAGGTTATTTTCTATCACGTCTAGAAAACGAAAGATAAAGCCCTCTTGCTAGCCAACCATTTCAGTTGCGCAAAACCGCCATACCCAGTCTACAAAGACCTTACACGGTGAGCAACTGTGTATCACGGGCATGCTTATCTTGCAAGAATTTTTGGAAACTTATGGTCTGTCTAACAAAAGACGCGGGCTCTCCCGATTGATAAAGTTCATTCATAGCCTCCACCTGATCTCTGCCTCTTCCAAAGGAACGAGTAGACTATACGTAGTCGCATAAAGGTCCATAACCTACGGAACAGCGAAAGACCTATATTACGTCAATATAAACCTCTTGGAGTGCAAATATCCAAAAAGGATACTACAGCTGAGTAACGTAGTAACAGTTCGTTGGTCTGAAAAACATAAGTTGTACTCATCAACACTCTCATAATAAAAATTGAAGGAGTGAGAGATAAGCAAAACGGTGTCCAAGAACGCACTGCTAACAAATGAAAAATATCATTCATGTCACTATAGACCTATAAAGGTTTCAACAAACCCCCTCCTCCTATCCCTGTCCATAAAAGGATATTATATCGGAACACTGTCTAAATATATTAAATTTATTACTGCAAGGCTTATTAAAGGAATTGGGATGTAATCAAATATACAGAAAAGAGGTTTACTCTAACGTTACTATATGCTCTATTACGAAAGCATTTTGAATGAAACCAAAACCGCGTACAACGGTTCTCTACTGATGAAGTTGCGCCATATATAACATATAAGCATGACAACAGAAACCGGTCTAGCTTGGTCATAAGAACCAAACATTTTATATTTAAGCCCCGGCCGTCCTTGAAAAGCCTATTTATCTTTCGCATGAAATCACGCACGATGATTTCGGGCTTTTCCTAAAAATTGTGCAAGGTTAACCGATTAATAGGAAGGTCAAATGGTGGCACCGCCTACCCTTACTTTACTCAGGAGGCTGCTGACTCAGGATGTTATCGAAGGGGGGCTCAGACCCTCTGCCGTTATACATTAAAGCATCATGCACAGCTTTTCTGATGTGCACATTTGAGATTTGACATGGATTTATGACAAGCCAGAATCTTTTCCCTTAACTCAGGCTTAGCTCTAAACTACTGTCCGGGGGTAGTCTGACCGTATTACTTCTGCATTCACGAAGTAGGTCTATGTGAAACGCCCATTGTTTCTGCCAAGTTCCATGGTTGTCTAGTCCATCGAATTGATTTTCTGTTTTACTTTTCGCCGGTCCACGATAAGATTGAATGATAGGTGATAAATTTTTTAGAATGATATTCATTACTTTTAATTCTTTGTCTTTCACTGTTTGGATATTTTCATTGCATTTAAAATATACATGGCAAAATTACTGGGAGATGCAGCCCCAGTCCCCAGCTTCCGACGGCCCTAAAATGTGCCGTCCGGGCTGAGGGGTCTAAGGGGTGTCCCCCTCCCCTTTGAGAAATTTTGGTATCTAGTGCTGGTGGTCACCTTTTAGGGTCTCCGGGAATCTCTAGATTTATTACATACAATGGGGTACTGACATGATGCTTATTACCTGACATCCAAATGACACTATAAAACATGACGCCGAGGACTTTACAACTATCTTATTTTTTCTTATTTTGAACGCAAATCCAGAACAGCTTCAAACAATGGGAAATAAGGAGGGAGGGAGCGTGTAGGGGCAGGGAAGTGATGTTACTGATCTCCTGATAGGTAAAGCAAAAAGGGTTAAGGACTAAAGAGTTTTAAGTGCATTAACAATCACCATCTATACCGATAGTAGCTGTGCGAAGCACTCGGTAAATTAAAAACAATGCATAAAAATGCATAACAGAAAAAGAAAACTTACTTTAAACCTTCCACATTAACTTAGGTTGAAAGATCCCATGTTGATGTGAGGCCCCTACAGAGGCTGGAGATGTACCACTGTTTTTCGGAAGTGTCGTGATCAGAATAGCTCCATTATATTATTTTCGCCGATAAACTATGTTTATCGGCGATAAACTTGGATTATCGACCGATCAACACGGTTTATCGGTGATAAACTTGGATTATCCACCGATAAACATGGTTTATCGCCGATAAACTTGGATTATCACTGATAAACCAGGTTTTTCAATTGAAAATCCATGTTTAACGGTGATAATCCAAGTTAAACTTGGATTATCACTGATAAACCGTGTTTATCGGTCGAAAAACATGGATTTTCGACGATAAACAAGGTTTTTCGAGCAATAAGCATGTTTAACCGGCGACAATCCAAGTTTATCGGCGATAAACCATGTCTATCGGTCGATAAACCATGTTTATCGACCGATAAACATGATTTATCGGTGATAATCTAAGTTTATTGGCAATCATCTTGGATTATCGGCCGAAAAACATTGTTTTTCAGAGAAAAACATGGATTTTCATTTGAAAATCTAAGTTTTTCGGTCGACAAACCATGTTTATTGGTAGATAAACATGGTTTTTTTTTTATCGATAATCCATGTTTTTTTAATTATTGAGCATTTCGCTTGCTATAAAAGTAGGCCTATACAAGGGCTCTGTGTTGATCCTACGAAACAGAATGGAACTGCGTAGAAAGAAGTACACAATAACTTGAGTCTGAAGTTTCACTGAAGCAGAAACTAAGAAGTCCTGACAGGCTGTTATAAAAAAGATCCCAGTCAAAACTCACTTTTTTTTAGGATTTCGAAAGGTTTACCAACCGCAAACCTAAGAAAATGGGTAATTACTCCCCGGATTTTATTGCTAGTCCAAAAGGGACAGTCTATTATACCAAACAATAAAAAAAATGCAAAAATAGGCTATTTTGAACAAAATTCGGAAAAATTCAAAGGGGGTTTAAACCCCTAAAACTCTCCTTGGATCCGCCACTGCTCTATCAACGACCCTGGATAGGACTTCATACAAAGCTATGTATGACCATATTAAATAAATCTCATATTTTTGCAGTTTCTTTATTCAACCGTTTTGCATGCCATGTTTGATCTTTGGAAGTGCCAACAATTCATATAATTAATTTGCATGGTTTAATTTGTACATTTTTGAGTAGAAGTACTATACTATCAGTGTATGCTGAAGGGTCAGATGGAAATGACTACATATTTTTTCATAATTTTGAAGTTTTGTCAAAGTGAAAATTTCGGTACGTACGTTTTCTTAATTCCAAAAAGACCTTATGCATATGCTGTCCTTGAACAGAAATTACGCCCTGGGCAGAGATAAACTTTTAAACCAACGAATGCAGATGGCTGTTTTTGCGCGTACGAAGAGTTCGTTGTGCCCTTGCGTACAATGTGTGTAGCAAAGTCATTTACCTCGTCTAGCGAGCTTCATACGTCCTCTAAGATAAAGTAGCGTGACGTCAATGCATTTGGTCTATATGAATAAAATGAAAAAGAATGATATATCAAATGTAATACGGTTGTAAAACTTCTTACCCTCCAAAGATATTATCTTTATAGATGAGCATATGTGAAAATAATGTTGTGAATGTGTTCTGTTTATACCTCATAAGCACTTATGATTTTAACAGAGTATGTTCATAGAGGCATCAGAAGTTCTGTTTGAAGCCACAAACCGTCGATCATACTTCAAAAATGTTACTATACTGGTGCCAGACACTTGGGCAGATAAAGATTCTTACGATTCTCCGAAAAATGCGTCATTTGAGGGTGCGGATGTCATAATTGCCTCCAGGAATCCTCGATTTGCCCCTGATCCACAACAACAAGCAATACCTTACACCAAACACTACGAAGGTTGCGGAAGGCAAGCAGCACATATCCATTTTACCCCAGAGTTCCTGCTTGATCCCCATCTTAGTTACGGAAGCCTTGGTAAGCCCGTGTTAAGTTGCTATTTAATCTGATACGTAGAGAAATGATGGACTTCCTCAAATGTTTAAGAGTGTGCTACAAATGAAACAACATTTTATTATTTATTCAAGGGAGTGACGATACATGAGGCGAATTTTACATAGAGTACTCTGATGGAATCAAAAGGCTGAACCTGCACACTAAGTACGTAAGAGATATCGTATATGGCTCACAAGTAGGCCATGTTAAGGATCGTTTTCGTCTTTTAAGTGAACCTGTGATCTTTGTTTCATATCATCAATTTTAGGTGCTCTATTTCAATTATGCCTTGCAACTGTATCTGCTATCAAATTCAACCTGAAACTCAAAATATTGCTTTACCTAACTTAGAGATGTCTCTCCCTTTGATTATTCCTCTAGACCTTAATAGCAGATACTCATCATCCCAGACAGTTCCATTTCTCCCAGCTAGATTACCTTTAGCCCCGCCCACAACCTTCTTTAACTTCTCCATAGGAAGGCACAAACTTCGTTTATTGCTTTTATTTGTTTGGTCTGATGCTTATCAAAAACTTGAATTTTGACGGAGCTATTATTAGTGTACATGTACCGCAAAAATATAGATACTCAACTTTGTTCGCGATTATTTGTGATATCTAGAGAGTAAGTTCTGTCACTTTTCACACAATTTATTGTAAGAGTTCAATGGCGCAGAAGTTTATTTACCGTCCATTCAAAAGAAGCGATCGGAAATAAGGAAGCTGTGGAGGGGGTGTTATGGGTCCAGTTGTTTCCGAAACCAGGAAGGGCGGGCGAACATATCTTGTCCTGAAAATTTATACTTATAATGAAAACTAGCAAACGTGGAAATGTTAATGCTGTGGATGACAATAATTTGCAACTTTAAACAAAGTCAAACATTATTAAAATACCTTTTTGCCGCAACTGGGGTGCACACATGTGCTGTCTTATCATTATTGATCCCTGTAAACAGCTTGCGAGACGTTATTGAAAAACCCTATAAATCCCTAGACCTCATGCGTCCCGTGCGATTATTCATGCTCTTAAACTTAAGTTTAAGAGCCCGATGCAAGAATAACACTGTTATAAGAAAAACCCCAAATGCAGCTGTTCTGAATTGTTATTTGCACATCCAATACCATTTGTAGATATTTCAATGTTTTATGCAAATCGTTTCGTTTATTTGTTCCTCTACATCATCGAAGTATACGGATACACAAAATAATGAATACATATATAACACTGAAGTAGATGGATGTAAAACCAAAAACCCTGAGGGGTTTGTTGAGAGTTTTACTCCCCATTACGTCAAAAACATGTTACCTTGAGTAGCTGAGTTACAAACACAAAAAAGCATAAAGAAAAAAAGAATTTAAGAGAAAAAAATCCGGAAAATTCAATCATCTAAGTGGAAAAGTAATGACTAAGATCGCAAAACCGGAACTTACCCTCACTAACCCCACCCTTACCAACCCGTGCCCCCTCCCACCCATGAAAGCCCAATGCTTCACACAAACAAAGTGCTTAGTGACAAAAAACATGCAATGTATGCACTTGAACAGTATGATAAGTCAACCAAGAGATTATATTATTACAATAAACCTGGCATATAAAACGGTGATGAAGACTACTAAAGTATTAGTACAAAGCTATTTAGTACTTGGTGAAACTTTTCCGAAAAGAATTTATACTTGGCCTGTTAATTAATGAATCAGGAAATGAGTCCAGTGTTTTATAGCTTTGTTGCTTAGGGTCAACTGTGAAGATGAGGTACAGGTTACAATAGTATGCAGGAGGTAAAATTGACCAGTGAAATAGTTGTGGACTAAAGAATTTTTGGTAAAGAATTCTGAAAATAATTTCGGTAAAAGGCTGTGCATGAAACGATAGGTGAATAAAGCATTGTTAAGGTTGATCATATCGAACAGTTTTAAGAGATTAAGAGACTTATACAACTCGCTGGTGTGATCACGGGTCCGGGTAAAGAAATATAGCAAATAACTCTCTTTTGCCAAAAAAAAAAACAGGATGTGCATATAGGAGGTTTTTGTACATGACCAAACTGTAGAACAATGTATATTAGATGAGGGTACACAAGAGTAAATTGTACGGAGAATACCCTTTGGCAAATAATGTCTTAATCTTCCAATTACACACATTCCTCTGACAATTTTTGAAGAAATATGATTGATGTGCTCCTGCCAGGTAAGCTTACAGTCAATAATGACGCCAAGAAACTTTACACTTTTGGATGGATCAAGCTTTTGCCCATTTATGGAGATATTGAATACATAATGATGACTATTATTAAATACAATAAAATTTGTCTTACTGACATTAAGAGATAGCTTATTTGCTATGAACTAATCAGAGAAGAGGCTTAGTTCATTATCAACACTGCTTTCAAGTTGATAAGGGTCATTCCCAGTCAAGAAAATGTTTTTATCATCAGCAAAGAGCACAACTTCTACTTTCTTAGAAATCAAAGTAATATCATTCATATTAATAATAAAGAGCAAGGGTCAAAGAATTGAGCCCTGCGGTGCACCACATCTTACAATTTGAAATTTTGACTTTACATTGTTAAATGATGTAAATTGTTACCTGTCAGAGGGATAGCTTTCAAACCAGTTTAGACAAATACCTCTAATGCCATAGCGCTCAAGTTTCTGTAAGAGAATACCGTGGTCCATTGTGTCAAATGCCTTTGAAAGATAAAAAACACCCCAATATATATATATATATATATTATTGTCAACAGAACTGCGTAATTTGTCAATAACTTCAATAAGAGGAAGTAAATATGTAAATACGCAGTACAATGAAAGATGTTGAGAAGAG
>WURT03674849.1:0-17137 GCA_009936505.3 Holothuria glaberrima | reverse complement strand
TGTTTCTCCTTCCAAATAACAACTCCCTGCTTTATCATTGACGTCTCAAAGCACTTCACACAAATATAACCCAATTCAGCAGTAATCCCTTAATGGCTGCAGCTATAATCAGCACCACTGACAAGTTACATTTTAGGTACCCATTGAACTCCTGGGTTGAGAGAGAGGTAAATTAAGGTAAAGCATATTGCCCAAGGGCACAACGTAATGAATCCAGCAGGACTTGAACCAACTCGATGCCCTAACCAATAGGCCACCACACTCTTCATATCTCATAATCATGGCATTTTATTCATGTAGTGCTTTTTTCTTCTCATATACAGGACCAGAGTTGACTATACAGGAGCTGATGCAATGTCTCTTTTACAAACACCACAGTTTAAAATGGTAAGCTGACCTTTGCTTTGAAAGTGTACATTTTAATTTCAATTGTGGCTGACTAAGCAAGTAATTATTCTTTTTGTTCATTGTAATGATAATGATGCCACAGCCTTGGCTGAAAGTAATGACTTCAACTCGTTTTGTTCATATGACTCTTTTGTTCATGTTCTGACTCACATGTGAGTATGAATTTTCCTAGAGAAGGGGATTTAATGATATTTTTGTTAATGCAGGTGCTATGTGTAAAGTTTATATAAGCACAAATGTTGGAATGTTGGGTAGACCCAGATCATGTTTGGGAATTTTTCATAACTTATTTTCCAGAAAACTTCAGGAAGGACTGAAAAGGAAAGACCTCCTTCGGCCATCATTCCACAGTCTATCTTGAGGGTACGGCAGGTGATGCGAAGGTCCCCCAGCCCCTCAAGTCAGGGAAGTCTTGAAGTTCCTCTGCCTCCTCCCCTACCAAGTAAGCCTTTTATCTCATCATTTTTTGAGGTGGAGTATGGGTTGATTGCCATGAAGGCAATCCTGTGCTTTGTCAGTTTGTATGCTATGTCATGACACTGTTTGGTTCTTAACGTGAAAAAAGGTTGCTGTAATAAGCATCTATTTGTGTTGTCTGTCTGTATGTCTGTCTCTCTGTGTGTATCAGTGTTTGTGCGACTCATTTCATCTGTATCAAATCATTCAAATAGACATGGAGAACTTATATAACATTTGCTTTTGCTGTCATGTATTCATGCTTTATTTTGCTTTATTGATGCTGGGAAATTGTGAGAGAAAGTGAGATACATCTAGCATCACACATAACTCATTGATCCTTGAAAAATTGCAAAGTCATTAAATCTCATCTTGGTGAAAGATTTCATGAACTGGCAGAATCATGTACAGGGACCTAAGCTGAAATGAAAAGGTGATATGAAATTGATTTCCTTGAAGAGATTTTACCAAAAAGCTGCCATTTTCTTCAACTATTTCTTAGGTTTCTCATCTATAGATCTGACTTTACCCACTCCCCCAGCTTTCCGACGCAGTTTGTCTTCTAAAGGTAAGGAGTAATGTAATACCTGGAGTTCCTTTAAGATTTGCTACAGCTCGGGTAACTGTTGTGTAGGGATGCTTCAATCTGTGTTGAAAACAGGTTCTGACTTAACACCTAAGTGGACTAATGAACCATATCGGTGAATTTGTTATTAATGGTGGTGGTTTAATTTTTGTTTCTTCCTTTATTATGGAAAGTTTTCATCCAAATTAAAGTCAAGATGACACAGCTCCAATAATGTTCTTGGGTTTGCTAGGAACTACTAAAAACAGAGAAAAAAAAAATTCACTATCTTTAGAAACAATTTGTTAACATTTGTGGTAAGACTCTCTGATGAAGGTCTTACTGTACCAACTAGGCAAACAGTAAACAAGTTGTCCTGTATGGAAAAAATTCTCAAATGTAAACAAGTTGACCCACAAGCACATAAAGTCAGTGTAAATTAATATGCTAGACAAGGCTCCAGTGTGGTACAAAACAGACTCAGCTGGGCTCCTGAGTTTGTTAGCAAGCCTTTGCCAAGTGGGAGGAACTCCAGAATGCAGTGAGACTTTCATACTTTGTTTGGGATTTAACCCTACTACTTGTGAAATGCATAGGTACATAGTAACATATCACTCTGCTACCCAAGGACCTACCCACATCACTCCGCTACCCATGGACCCACACACATCACTTCACTACCCTAGGACCTACACATATCACTCCGTCACCGAAGGGCCCATAAGTTGACCAGTGATGGACAGTGCCTTTTACTGACCATAGCCTGTAGATTAGTTTTGTTGTATTGAATTTTTACTGAATTCATTTCAGTGAAGGGATTGTAAGCTTGTTGCATGGCACCTGGGTAATGGGCATGTTAGTCCGAGAAGTTTCTACAATGCACTTGTCATGCCACTGTAATCCAATTAATTTAAAATCTATTTGCCTTCCTATTACGAATAAATAAATCGTGTTATATCTTATCATAGCATATGTTTAAAGAAATTTTTTCAAGTTGCATTACTTGCTTTAAAAAAAAAACATCAATCACTATACCCTGCTGCTTAACCTTTCGTGTCTCTGCTATTTTCAAAGTGCTTTGTGTTACCTTTTGACAGCCAGGTGTGGACAAAATTGTTCTTGTGACTAAAGGCTTACATGCAGTATATTTTAAGCACATGAAGTAATTTCACTCTTCATAAAGCTTTTTCTTGTGTCTTTTCATTCACTGTTAAGCATAGTAAGTAAAAAACAATGTAAGAATGTAAGATGAAGTGTCAGTTTTGAAAGCAGTGAATGTTGTGTATCATGAATCATATTTCAAACAAAATAATAGTAAAAATACAAAGACTTTAGAGAGTAGGGTTCATATTTTGTGAAATGGGCTGAACGACAGTTAAAATTTTGTGATTTCCCTCATCCCACACTTTGTTTTGGAACAAATTTAAAAAAATGAAAATAACATCTCTCTGTGGGAAGATGAGAAGCATGTTGGTGACTGTCTTTGTTGGAACAGAATCTCACACATTGTGTTGGATGTTTACAGAAGCAGTCATTTATTTCATCTAAGTTTAGTACTCGCCTCATTTAATTGACCCTAGTAACAGAGAATAAAAAAAAATCCTTTTAAAACTGTTATAGACCTGGCTTTGCAAATGGAGTCAACACCTTTAAACCTTTTACATGATTTTTGTAAAGGCAATAAATGATGGATGTAAAAAATGGTAGAAGAGAGAAACAAATTCATAGAAAGAAGGAGCATTTATGGCCGAATGAGTTTGTGGTGAGGGCAAAAGATGTAGGCTATAAAACAGAATGGAAGGGGGCATGATACAGGTGTCTGAATCACCCTTTAGGGTATGGGTAACTATGAAAGGTTGATTCTCTTGCCAAGCTGACAAAGTACCCACTCCTTGAAAAAATTAGAATTAAAGCAAAATTTGTAAATACAAATCACAGAGTCAAATTGAAATTCTGTAAAATACTCTTTAAATTTGTTGAGATGAACAGTTGTTTTAAATGTTTTTATGCTGTACACATGTCAAAATGTATTTCAGTTTTTATAAAAGTGAGGAAGAAAAGAGAACTGTGCCAGAACTTGATCATATGAAAGTTGTTTTCCAGACACTTTGTTGCTTAATGGAACAAATGAAACTTCTGAAAAATGTTAGATTATCATTTGAAAGAAAATAAATGGCTTGCTTTTCTGGATAGTACTTTGTATGCTTACTCCAGAGAATGCGATGAGGTAGTCCTGAAATTTCATAAGATGTATTTTGTAAATATTTAAATCAGATGCAACTTATGTTTTATTACTGGTTTAATTTTTATTTTTTTTTTGAAGATTTTACCTTCTTTCCCTAGAGATATAAATTCTGTGCCATTGGTAATAACCTACTGCATACATTCATTTTCAGTTCCTGTTTTCTTAATAAGTTTTCTTATTATTATCAACAGAAAGTGAACTTAAAGTGTCCATGCCACCAACGCCTCAGAAGCACCTTAGATTCACAGAGGATACAAGAGGGGCCACACCCTCTCCAGATATTATACAAATGTAAGTTAATAGTTTAAACATTATATTATGTGTTATCTGCATCATCACACATTTTGCACAAATAAGTTTACCATCCTAAGGTTTCAGGTTTAGTTGATAAGTAACTCTAAACGTTGAGTTGTGGGGGTGTCATATTTAACAATCTCTCATTGTCTATGGAGGTGAAAAAATTTTTTTGATAGTATGTGATAGAGGCATTTAACTATAAAGAATTGTCCTGTGTGTGTAACATCATCAGCACTTGAAGCAATGATGTTTAGCAACTTGGAAATTGCAGGATGAGGATAGATAGCATGTTCATTCTCACATATTGTTAAAAGTAGCAGTGCTTTCCAGGGACAAATCCTGGATTTTTACAAGGTCAATTTCATAATGGTTAAGGCTTCATTTTACCACTTGTTTTAAGTGAGGTGGGTGGATGTTTATGTAGCATTTACAGTTTTGTGTATGAAGTTTTCAGTTTTTTAGAGCAAAGCCATTAAAAGTTCAAAGGGAGTCAATTAAACAAATTGGACATAACATTTTTTCCTCAAGTCCACATAGTCTTCTGGCATATTCGTTCTCACATACTGTGAAAAGTAGCAGTGCTTTCTAGGGACAGTTACTGGATTTTTACAAGGAAGTCTGAGAAATGATGTCACAAAGGGTCATGTTTGAGAGTTCTCACCCAATTATGAAATTTCAAAGCCTAAATACACTGAAAAGTCATTGATGGGGATGGTAGGGGATCCAGGTCCTCCCTGGATCCAGGACAGTGGAACTGACCTCCCTGGATATATGACTACTTTTAGGACTCAATTGTTGTTTTTCTTGAAGGGCATAATGCTGTCATTTTAAAAGTTATGAAGAGGATGGGCATAAAATGGTATAGGTGATACACTCCTTTGTATGGCTCCTTTTTACTGTGGAAGTTCCTGTTCAGGAAATGTTTGTTAAAAATATCTCTTCTGGATCATTCTACATCTGTTGACAGTAGTTCACATTATTGATCTCCTTTAAGGGGGGAAAGTTCAAGTGAGCCTTCACCAGAGGAGGGGTCTTCATCTCCACAAAGAGGTCCTTCACCAGAATTTATGACTCCACCATCAGGTTGCCCAGTCCCAGATGATGAGATGCAAGATGAGCAGAAGTTGACTTTTGAGGAAAAATTAAGTGACTCTAAGGAGGATTCAGAGGAGCTGAAAGTTACCCATGAACCACAAGTGACATTGGATGATGAAGAAATGATTGGAGTGGAGAGTCAGGCAGCTGAAATTGACCCTGAAAGGAGTGAAGAGAGAGAACAAGGTTTGGTAGAAGAGAAATATGATGAGGTAATAGATTTAGAACTTGAACAAGAAGAGGATATGGGAGAGGAGATATTTCATGATGTAGAAAATACAGAAGACCTTGCCATCCCTTCCTCTGGTCCTGAAGTTGTGAGAGAGACAGAGGAAATAAATGAAGAAATTGATGAAAGACCTCTTCAAGTGAAAGAACGATCTCCCCCTAAGATGCAGGAAGAAGTACTCTTAGAGGAGGAGCAGGAGGAGGAAGAAGAGAAAGACAAAGAATTAGAGGAAAGGAAGGAAATACAAATTTCCAGTGATGAAATTATTTTACAAAGTAAGGAAATGGCCCCACCTTTAGCTGGGTCAGCAGAAAGTGACCATTTGTTATTGAATAGCTTTGAGAGTGCAGATGTGGTAAAGCCTCAAGAGGATGCTGATGTTGAAAAAGGTGCTGGTGAGGATGTTGAGAAAGTGGAGGAAAGAAGTGAGGATGAAGATAGTGAGATTACATTTAACTTTCATGTTGGGGAGGATGCCTCTAAAATAAGAGCTGAACAAGATGAGGCTGGTGCTGTTATCATGAAAGAAGAGGAAACAGAGGGTAAGTTGAATGGATCCAAAATTATAAATAGTATTAGATGAGCAGGAAATAGTATGGTTTGTTGTGTGTTGTTTGTAGCCTCTTGATGTTGCAGCAGTGTTGTGTTTATGTTGCTTGCCATTTATTGATGCATTTAGTCCCAGTCTTGTAGTTCTGTAAAATAGATAAGGAATCTGAGGCAATGTGCCCACTTTACAGAATATCCTGTGACCTTGATGAGAACTGGAAGTTTTTTTGACAAAAAACAAGTACTCTGTAATACGAGATATCTCGAGTTAGGAAAAGAGTATTGCAACGGGGTCTTAAGGGTATGAACTAGAATTTTTTTCTCTTTTACATGGGACCCTTGTGAAAAGCTACTGGAAAATGCCTTCTATTGTTTTTATATGGGGAAGTAACCACATAATAGATTTACCCCTCCCCCTTTTCTGATTTTGGCTATTGATAAAAATTGAAAATTAAATCTAACCACATACAAAAGCAGGTTGTAATTAGTACACTTCTTGAAGAAGCCTTCATTTGTTATTCAAAATTAAAGGGAGAGGTGATTCATTTGAATCATTTTGGTGAAACATGGGGCATATCCCTAGTTAGTATTATGTCTCTCCACTTATAACAGAAAGAAATGAAAATATCTGTTTTCCATGATAATTTTGAAGACTCATCTTTCATGGAACGGCTTTTTATTTCATAACTTCTTTCTGTGATTTAGAGAAAAGTTCCTTCAGAGGTGAACTCTTTTGAAATTTAATACATACAGGATGGCTGATTGATGTAGCCGATTCCAAGTTTGAAGGAAATTTGCATTCCATGTCAGAGAAGTGAAGCTATTTGACAGAGGGAACAACAAAATCTTTATTTTAAAGATGTGGGCTTCAAGACTAAGGGTAGTGTTTGATTCAAAGAATCTTATGTGGTCAAGTTTTGCACCTATTTTGTTTGGGTCAGTTTACAGGCATTAGCAGAATAGTTGTGAATGAAATTGGTCAATGCCTAATAGGTGTGCACATTATTTCCCCTTAACCTTAAATGTATTGACATACAGGTAACATACCACTAATTATTGCCCCATTGAGTTACACACTAAATTAGATTAGCTTTTGGGCTCCCTAGATTCTCGTAGAAGTTCTCGACCTGGATATGCCACCCCTCTGGTTAAAGCTGACAATGTTGTCTGTTATGGCACTTTCAAGTTTCCATTCCATGGCCATTGAGATTCTAAGCTGGTAGGGTTTGAATGAAAGGTGTATATTTCTAGCCTGTCAAAGACAGCACTTCACAGAGTGCAGTAATATAATACACAACATGACACTAACATTGGTCAAATTGCCTTGAAGGTTCCCCAGTCTGTAATTCAACTCATTTTCTACAACACCTACATAAAAACTTGATCCCATTTTGTAAGTAACACTGAACACTCTGAAACAAGCTTCCTAAAATTTTGAAAGGACTAAATTTGTCAGTCTATACTTTTCAGCATATCAAAAGGTTAAATTGTGGGTTTCTACCTACATACTAATCTGCAGGTGGGTATTATGGGCTTGTTTGCATAATCCATTTGCTGGTTGCATTTTTAACACAGTCCTTTCTTTGTGAAACCTTAACAATAGTTTTGACTAGAGATACAACAAAAGACCGAGATGGCACTGCTATTACTGCATGTTAGTTTCTGGAATCAGGCCAGAAAGTGACAATGAACTCCTGCGTCACCAGCCTCTATATTTATTCAATTAAATCATTCTGGTATAGGGTCGTTAATGAGCCAATTGGCTTGCTGACCCTCAAACGTTAAACTTAAAATAGTCAGTGTTCCTGTTCCTGTGCCACTAGCCTTAAAATATGTACAATTTAGCCTACATGTTTTATAATGATCAACATATTTTCCAGGATTTACTTTCCTGTTGAGTAATAACCCAAGATTGTATTGAATAGTTTTGAATCAAGAGTTCAAGATTGTCATTGTACTCCTTTTTTTTTTTGCTTCAGAACATTTTCCTTGTGTTGGCACAGGGCATCAGGGAACTCTCGATAGATAGTAAGGATATCAAATGTAAGATAATAAAAAAGAGTTGAAGGTCAGCATTGTGTAGTAAAAACTTGTACAACAATTGGCTGGTGACGTCAGTTATGTTTTCTTGCAGTCAGACAGCATAGCATGCAAAGTGAAGCTGCTGAACCCTTCCCCAGGAACATGATCAAATTAGTACCCTTCCCCAGGTACATGATCAAATTTGATTCTAGATGTCGAAAAAGGTATAGTTGACTTCAGCTTATGTTTTAATATTTTGTTTTCTTTTCCCTATTTTCTTAAGGTGGTCCAAGAGAGGAAGCGCCTTTGCTACCAAGAGAATCTGGTGAAAGCCAATATGATAGGAATGTTCTTCCAAGACCGCCTATTCATGCCCTTCCACGTGAAATAGAGGAAAAATGGGGTTCTCCACCAAGAAGCTCTACCACACATTTTTCCCCTGACCGTTCTCTCCATCTGGGAGAACCCCACCCCTTCCCAACCCCTCCTCAGAGAACTGATACAGATGAAGAAGGAATGGAAGATGGTGCTGTTGGTGGTCCACCCCTACCACCTGCACCTACAAGAGTATCCCATTTGATACAAGAAAATGTTGAAATTCAGACATCACCATTTGTGATTGAAGAGAAACCACATGAAATGGCCACAGCTTCATCACAAACAACTCCTGGGTTGGGACTTACCCCTCATACTCAGACATCACAGAAGAGGGCACCTTTTAATATGTCCCTTAGATCACAGTCAAAGATGCAGTCACCAGCCCCCATGCCTGCCCCTTTACCCTCCCCACTGTCTGTCCTAGAACCTGCCTCTGAGCCTGCTCCTGAGCCTACCAAAGAAGTGCAAGGGGACAAAGGTGAGATTCAATTAATAGACAACACATTTAAATACCTTCATTCTGGGAAGTGTGGTTTACTCTGACAGTCACGATGATCTAGAGACTGAATAGCATAGCAGTCTTAATGTTCTTGACTCATTAAGCAGATGTTTCAAAGATATTTGTATGAATTCTATACAGTTTCTTTTGCAGCAGAAGCCTTCTGATAGTTGATTTCTTGCCGAAGGATCTACTGTATACAATAGAGATGTACTGGGTGTGCATGTAGCCTATGTGTGTGTGTGTGGCACTTTGCTTGTAAATACGATATCTCAAAGAGGTAGCCTTGAGTGATCTCATACTTGGTGCATGAATGGGCCATATTGGGTAGATGATCCCTTTGGTTTTGGTGGGTCAAGGGCCTTTTGGGGTCACCAGAAGTCCAACCATAAAAACCTTGTTAACACAGTATCTCAAGACAGGAAACTGAGGAATGTCATACATGTGGGTGTCCTATATTAAATAGAAGAACCCGGTGAAATCCTCGTTAACATAGTGTTTCAAGGAGCCAAATGTGTATGAATTTCATGCTTGAAACATTGGTGCTCAATATTAGGTACATGATCTTTATAATATTTGGTGAATGTCAAAGGTCATTTGAAGTCAGTTTAGGTCAAATTGTAAAAATGCTCAAAACTTAATATGTCAAGAAAGAAGCTAGTATTAATCTCATGTGGCATGTGGCTGCCCTCTATTGATTGCACCATTTTTATTGGTGATGTTAAAGTCAGTCATTTGAGGTAAGCAGGGGTCAGACTATTTAAACCATGTTAATATGATTTGTCAAGTATGAAACTTGATCAGGCCTTGTATCTGGCATGTAACACCACTCCTCGGTTTTAAAGGGGAAATATTCTCATCCCAGACAGTTTCAGTACTCCCAACTGAGTTAGTCAAGCCCCACCCATATCTCTCTTTAGCTTCTTCTTTGTAAGGACAAACAGTTCATTGCTTAAGGCCTTATCCTTCAGAGTATACAAGGCCCTAATGTGTAACCAAAACATTTTCTGTGCATTCTGTGTAATATGAGCTGTTCTGCATCTTTTGAATTCCATAACTTTGATGTCAATCAAAGAGTAGTCACCAACCGGGACTTTTGCTTACCCCCAAGTAAAAATCATACTTAGGGTGATGCATAATCCCTCTTTAAAAAAAATTATGGTTGTCTATTGGACAACCTGTCTGCCTTGTGTGGTTGTCCAAAAGAAAATTTAGTTGCCCAAAAGGCAATTTGCAGTAACCCTAGAAACCATTTGTTTTCTCTTTGCGTGAACTTTGGTTGTGGAAAACCAACCATGTACAGTTTGGTTGTCCCACACAACTTTTGGTTGTCACAGGCGACTGGATGACTGTTAAAATGGAGCCCTGAACACCCAAACTTTAAGTCAAGTTGTAGATGTATGAGTATGACCATGTCCACATGATGCCAGTCTGTGTAATTCATGCCAATGGAATTTTAGGTTTCTATTCCTCAATGTTTACTTAGTTTATACTTTACAATGAAACTGTCAACTTGAAGCCGGTGTACTGAACTTATTTTCAAATAGCAACTTGCAAGGAATCACGGATGGTTTCAGGTTGAGAAAACTGACCCTTATTGCCATAATTACTTGCAGTTTGAAAATTCCTTGGGATGTTTCCAACTTTAAAAAATGTTGAAAAATTTTATTGAGTGCAGTAAATGTTTTTAAGTGAATTGATGATATGAAAAGTAAAGTGATTTGGATCCTACAGAGGTTCCTACATATGTTAATATGTACCAGACAGTACTATACCCCTTTGTGTAGTGTAACAGCACAGTTCAAGGAGTGCAAGTATGACTACATATGGATGCATTGTGGAAAAGTGTGATGGGACAATTTGATTATAAATAAAACTTAACTAAATTAGTTTGTAATGAATTTTATGTGCAGATATTCAAAATTTTTAGTTCAGAAGCACTCGATTGTTTGACATCTATTTTTGGATCTCTAGTCAAAATAATTTTGAAATAGTAGACTATCAGGAAAATACCCTACTGTATCCTGCAATATAACATTTTCAGTGTGCTGTGTTATATATGTATAGATTCAGGTCATATATAGGGCTCATTTGTGTAGTCATCTCTGTGTAGATATATCAGGTTGGTGTCAATGTAATGCATCTGTAGTTAAAACTATTGTCTAATAATGGTCAACTGTCCGACAATATTCAAAGCTACCCTCTGTGTTTGATTTTTTAAGAAACAAGTGGCCATTTTATATGGCCCAGCCTGGTGCAAACACAAATGCACACCTAGCAGCAGTCCTATGGGAAAGTTCCAAGGAAAACTAAAAAAATGAACCCAAGTTTTTGGAGTCATGAATGTCTGCTGTTTTGATAAATTCAAATTACAGCCTCAAATTCTTGTTTTTGTGTTACTTTGGGCTCATCAGAAAGGTAGCTTCCTTAAAATTAAGTCTTCTACATCAGTACATCCCAACTAGCATACTTCAGTTGTGTATAATAGGCATAGGTTGCAAGTGGGGCCAGGGTTATGGAGTCCACCATTCTGGCTGAAAATTTGCTATCTGGTAGCAAAATTAGTTTAATTTTTGGACATATGGGTTTAGAACTTGGGGAAATTATTCAGCCATCCCCAACCCCCATGTGAGATTGGCCCTTTATGCTTATGATATTGGGTAATAGTAACTTGGTCTTTTTAAAAGTTGGCAATTTCATACAGACCAATAGACAATCTGTTGGCTAAGGCTGATCAGTGCAGTGTAGTTCAGAGATGTAAACAGTTTACTTAACAGTATCATGTTTGTGTATACTTTTGATGTAAATTACTTTTTTGAATGTCTTTTAAACTTAGTGTATGAAGAGGAACCGTGGAATACAGATAAGGGGGTCTCTGCAACTTCCTTCAAAGAACCCCCTTCATTGACATCCCAAGAAGCACAGAAGGGGACTCCTAAAGAAAGTAAGAAAGTATATCATAATGTTTTGTTTTCTCATTCTTAGGATGTTACTCATGCTTTGTTTACTTTTCAGATTCTGGTTTTCTAGCCCTGTTTTAAGTAAAGAGAGTGTTTTTGATTCCTGGCCCAAGGCAGGCAAGGAATCTATGTGATGGTGATGTGGTGTGTGTATGTGTGTGTTTGTGTCACTCCTTGTAATCGTGATATCTCAAGGTAAGAATGATCGACACTTCATGTTTGGTATATAGATTTGTCATGTTGAGAGGAAGAACCCTATCGTCTTTGGTGGAGGTCAAAGGTCATTTGAGGTCACCAGAGGTGAAAGACATAAAACCTTGTAATCGTGATATCTCGAGATAGGAATAACCGACACTTCACAGTTGGTTTATAGATTTGTCATGTTGAGAGGAAGAACCCTATTATTTTTAGTGGAGGTCAAAGGTCATCTGAGGCCACCAAAAGTTAATTTAGAAACCTTGTAATTGTGATATCTTGAGTTAGGAATGACCGACACTTCATGTATGGTTTATATATTGGTCATGTTGAGAGGAAAAACCCTATCATTTTTGGTGGAGGTCAAAGGTCATCTGAGGTCACCACAAGTCAAAGATTAAAAACCTTTTAATTGGTGATATCTTGAGTTGGGAATGACCGACACTTTTCATGTATGGTTTATAGATTTGTCATGTTGAGAGGAAGAACCCTATTGTTTTTGGGTGGAGGTCAAAGATCATTGGTCATTTGAGGTCACCAAAGGTCAAAGACCAAACACCTTTTAATCGCGATAAAGCAGGATAGGAATGAATGGCACTTTTCATATTCTGGTACATAGATTTGTCATGTCGAAAGGAAGAATTCTTTTGTTTTTGGTGGAGGTCAACGGTCATTTGAGGTCGCCAGAGGTTAAACTGCGAAAACCTTGTAATCGCAATATATTGAGATGGGAATGACCGACGCTTTTCATATTTGGGTATAAACATTTGTCATGTTGAGAGGGAGAACCCTATTGTTTTTGGTGGTGGTTAAAGGTCATTTTAGGCCACCAGAGGCCAAAGACCAAAACCCTTGTAAAGACAGTATCTCAAGATACAGTAGCAATGATGGACACTCTTCATATTTAGATTTGTTGTGATGAAAGGAAGAACCCTATTGTCTTTGGTGGAGGTCAAACGTCATTTAAGGTCACAAGCAGTTAAACTGTAAAAACCTTGTGAATGGCTTGTAAACACAGTATCTCAAGATAGCAGTGGCAGAGACTGTTGGAGGTGAAAGGTCGTTTGAGGTCACCAAAGGTCCAAACCTTAAAACCTTATTAACATGATATATCAGGATGGGAAAGACAGAAACTATTCATACTTAGTATATAGATTTGTCATGTTCCGAGGAGGAACCCTTTGTTTTTGGTGGAGGTCACAAGTCATTTGAGGTCACCAGAGGTCAGAACAGAAACTGAATTTGTAAAAATAAAATTTCAAGGGAGGAAGCACAGACAAATCTCTTCTAAGACATGTTTTTTTTTTCATTGTTTAGGTTTTGGTGGGGTTCAAGGTCCTGTGAGGTCAACAAGGGTCAAATTGTGAACACATCATGAAAAACGATGTAGTCGAGAAGTATAAATCTGAACCTCTGTGTAACAATGCATCCCCCTTTTGGCAAGGAATCATTTAGCCTTTGGGCTTTCTGGTTCTCTGAAAGTAACCTGTAAAGTATCTTCTAATCTTCATAGCAAGTGTCAAATGTGGTACCTATTTCTAGGTACATATTCTAAACCTGAAAACAATGACACAGATGATCCAATGTCATTAGCCTAACTTGGACTTCAGTCTTGACTGTGATTGGTTCTAGTACATAATTATATTCATAGTGCAAAGTAGAGCTTTAATTGTACATTGATCAATGACCTTTACATAGTTAGTGAATGGTACTTCCTCATTAGGGGAGTTTTAAGGGGAAGAAATTTCACACTAAAGCTCATTTACATGTGAAATGTATGGCCATCAGTGAGGGATCACACCCCTCAGTTAACTGTTGTTTATACATTGAAGTCATGTCATAGGGTCTAGGAGGAAGGGGGTTATTGCATGTACAATATCACATATTTTCAATTAGTATGGTAACAGCCTCGTTTTTTTGATTCCTTGCCAGAGGCAGGCAAGGAATCTATGCGATGGTGATGTTGAGTGTGTGTGGGTGCGTGCTCGTGTGTGTGTATGTGCGAGTGTATGTGTGTTTGTGACGCTCCTTGTAATCGCGATATCTCAAGATAGGAAGGACCAGCACTTTTCATATTTGGTATATAGATTTGTCATGTTGAGAGGAAGAACCGTATTGTTTTTGGTGGACGTCAAAGGTAATTTGAGATCACCAGAGGTCAAAGACTGAAAACCTTGTAATCACATTATCTCAAGGTAGAATGACCAACACTTTTCATATTTGATATATAGATATGTCATGTTGAGAGAAAGTACCTTATTGTTTTTGGTGTAGGTCAAAGGTCATTTGAGGTCAAAGACCGAAAACCTTGTAATTGCGTTATCTCAAGGTAGGAATGATCAACACTTTTGATAATTGGTATGTAGATGTGTAATGTAGAGAGGAAGAACCCTATTGTTTTGGGGTGGAGGTCAAAGGTTATTTGAGGTCACCAGAAGTCAAAGACTGAGAACCTTGTAATCTCGATATCTCGTGGTAGGAATCATGTTTGGTGTATAGATTTGTCATGTTGAGAGAAAGAACCCTGTTGTTTTGGTGGAGGTCGAAGGTCATTTGAGGTTACCATAGGTTGTTCTGCAAAAACCTTGTAAATGGCTTGTAACCACGATATCTCAATATAGCAGTGACCGACACTTCATATTTGGTATACTGATTTGTCATGTTGAGAGGGAAGACCCTATCATTTTGGGTAGAGGTCAAAGGTCATTGGTCATTTGAGGTCACCAGAGTTCAAAGACAAAAAACCTTGTATATGGCTAGTAATCACAATATCTCAAGATAGGAATGATGGACACTTTTTAATATGTGTACGTAGTCTATATAAATTTGTCATATTGAGAGGAAGAACCGTAATATTTTTGGTGGAGGTCAAAGGTTATTTGAGGTCACCAGAGGTCAAAGACCGAAAACCTTGTAATCGAGATATCTCGAGTTAGGAATGACCAACACTTTTCATATTTGGTACAAAGATTTGTCATGTTGAGAAAAAGAACCCTGTTGTTTTGGTGGAGGTCAAAGGTCATTTGAGGTCACCAGAGGTTAATCTGGGAAAACCTTGTAAATGGCTTGTAAACACGATATCTTAATATAGCAGTGACCGACACTTCAATTTGGTATATTGATTTGTCATGTTGAGAGGGAAAACCCTATCATTTTTGGGTGGAGGTCATTGGTCATTTGAGGTCACCAAAAACCTTGTATATGGCTAGTAATCACAATATCTCAAGATAGGAATGATGGAGACTTTAATATGTGTACGTAGGCTATATAGATTTGTCATATCGAGAGGAAGAACAGTATTATTTGTGGTGAATTCAAAGGTCATTTTATGTCCCTAGAGGTCAAAAACTAAAATTCTTGTTAACATGATACATGGAGGTGGGAAGGACAGAAGCTATTCATACATAGATATGTCATGTTGAGAGGAGGAACCCTTTTGTTTTTGGTGGAGGTCATAAATCATTTGAGGTCACCAGAGGTAAAAAGCTAAACATGACATTACATGGGAGGAGGCACAGACAAATCTCTTCTAATACATGTTTTTTTTTTCATTTTTTTTTTTCTTTTTTTGTGATTTAAGTTTTGGGGGGTTCAAAGGTCATGTGAGGTCAGCAGGAGTCAAATTTTGAATGTATCCTAAAAATCATGTAGTCAAGAAGTGTAAATTTGAGGGATGAACATCACCCTTTTGGCAAGGAATCACTAAGCCTTTGGGCTTTCTGGTTGATTTAAAGGGACAATATCAGCAGCGGAGGCTGTATTTTTAACATGTAGCTTCCACTTGCACCTAATCACTGCTATGTTTGAATTCCCTGAGGACGTTGGAAGAAGTATCAAATGCTGTTGGATGTTAGCATTCAACTTATTTTCCTGGCATACAAGTACACTGTCAAGGATTGAATAATCAGTAGATATGAGAAGTAAATAAAATTTTTTAAATTATTTACACTATCCTTATGTTGTCTTTTATGGACATCTGTTAAGAGGATCTCTTAAAAATAGTTTTACAATCTGGATCTCTTCATCACTAAAATATTTGCTTCTGTTGTTGTTCTCAGAGACACCAGCCAAGCCCCCTCCTTCATTCATCTTTTCCCCTCCCTCTACCCGATCCAAAAGTAGACGTAAAACCATGGCATCGATATCACAAGAGATGCCAAGAGATCAAGCATCTGAGTCCATTATGTCACATGTGTCGTTAGCAGGGGACATATCTTTAATTTCGTCTGGTAAGTTTGTGGACTTTGCTCAGATTTCCATCTCTTTTCAGTATTTGTTTTTCTTTCTGGTGTAAATTCTCGTTGAGTTAGTTCATTGAATGTTGAGGCTTGTGAAATGAAAAAGAGGTCATTTCACTGTTTTGTAAAGTCAGGGGATGATTTATCAGGTATCCAAATGCATTTTGTTACAAAAGCTCGTCAAATTGTGGTACAAATGTCAAAATGTGCAGCAGGTCTTTTATCTTGTGACTGTAGGGTTCCAACAATTTTACATTAAAGAAGTATAAAGAAAAAAACTCACAACTGCTACACAAATTTTGAACACTTGTTTAATGAAAGGGCAGGTATGTCACATAGGGACAATTTAAAGTGAGTGCTGAAATTTGCACAGAAGTGTCTAGATTTACTTATTGATGGGTTAAACTGTAACATTTAGTTCTACAAAAAACTGCTACATGTTTACAAATTTATGTAGCAATTTGACCAGATTGTGTTACCAATTTTGTTGAAATGCAGATAAATTATTCCATGCAATCAAATTGTGAGAATAAAATCAGGCTTAGACAAATCTCCAGCCCTCCAGCACAGGCAAAGCAAAAAATAACTTGAGCAAGTACAGCTTTCAATATCATAGCCTGCAGAGCAAATAGCCCCAGCCTTGAAAATAAAGCATTAAAAACAAATATTTTTAGCAAAACCTACAGTTGCAATCTAGAAATCCATCATTACTTTTCTTTTCTTGGGAAGTGTAGCAACTGAGGGTGAGGGTCTTTCATAATTACCATGTATGTTTGACAATGGGCAAGTTGATATTTATGTGGGAGAATAGGTGAAGAAAACAGCCTTTTGGGCAAGAACTGAAAAAAAAGAATTTGTGGAAACTTGAATAAAACATTGCTGTGAATTTACTAAATAATTTTGCAGAATTTTTTATAATGATGCTGTGTGTGTATGTGACGGCTTAGCTTGTAAACACGATATCTCAAGATAGCAATGACCGACACTTTTCATATTTGGTA
>WURT03674838.1:3091-17138 GCA_009936505.3 Holothuria glaberrima | reverse complement strand
TGCTTCACATGGTTATAAGCAGTGGTGTTAAGAGTTTCCAAATGGTGATTTAGAATGTGTTTCTGGTGGTCAGACTAAGAAAGTTGTCCTCTTCAGATATTTTCTCAGTTGAGCTGTTGTTCAGTTACTGAACAAGAGTCATCCACCCCTCCCAGCCTTTGAGAAAAAGGATAAAGATTAGGGATACAGTCTCCTCCATTGGTTATCATGATATTTGTGGAGCAAAACAAACCTTTGATGACATATTCATCAAGAGCTCTGGACATTTTCTGTAAGGCTTCTGGTCTATCTTTTCCATAAGTTATAAGCTGAAAAAGAAAGTAAGTATAGAAACATTGTGTCCACTGTCCAGCTAACTTGTCACACAGAAGCATACGAGACAATGAGCTCACAAGATTTGTCTCATCACCTAACCTTTATCACACTCTTCCAATTTGTAGATATTTTTAACAATAATGAAATCAATTTCAGTGAATTTTGTCATCCATTTTAGATACTACCAATTTACTGTAAATAAGTATCAGCAATGAGATTAAAAAGTTGCACATTAGTGCAAGAAAATTCCAAGATTTCACTGGCTGCCTTTATTTTTTATTTGCCTTAATTTGACAGAAAAAAAGAGAGACTTTTTCAGAGACTTAAAATTAAGGAATTTATCATTAAGAAGAATGACACACTTAAGAGACAAAATAAGCAATATTGTATGGTATTTCACTGGAAACGATTCAGTTGTATACCTCTTATTCAATCGGGCAAGATGTGATTAGAAAGATCTTGAAAACATAATTTTCACTTATCCCTTATATTACAGGGAGCATTAATGATCGACTCTGGCAAAATCTAGATTTTTGCTCATTATCATTTTAATAGCTTATGAAGACTGTATCATAATGAAACAAATTAAAAATTGACTTAATCAGTTACCACTAGTCTTATCAATCACATGAATAAATTTTTCAACTTCTTATCCCATGATATTATTCTTCATCTTAGTACTTTCCTTCAGTACCTGATAATGTAAATTTCTCTTCTCTTACTTTTAGTTATAGCATCTACAAGTATTCTGGGTTACCCTCATATAAAGCACAACTTTCTTCATGAACTGCACCATCACAAAACCATAACCATTTACTCAATATCAATTGCCTCAAATACAGTATCATTGATTCATAGAGCACATCAAGCTCACTCCCCTCTCTAATTCTGGCATCTGTCTACATGCACCCTTCAAATCACAAAATATATCAACAAACTATAGAAGAAAGTGATCTCACTTTCCTCTTTGATTCTGCTGTCTACCTTGTTGTCCATTCAAACCACTTCAGATAACACTGAATTGAAGCACCCTCTCTGATACCACTAATACCCCTCACCTTGCTCCTTCCCCTGATTCCACTACTTCATAACCAGGCCATTACCCCCCCCCCACCGCCGTTCCCCTGCCCAAGCAGTTCCCACCTGAAAAATTTTCCCAGAACAACTTCCTCTAAGACAATTTTCTACTGAGAATGATACTTACCCCCCCACACACACACACACACATACTCCCAAAGCTATGTATGACTCCCCACTGGAAAATTGAAACTTCTCAAGGGTAAAAACTTCGGCTGTCAGAGGGAAGTTGTCCAGATTCCTAGCTATGTACCTAGACACCCCTTCATATCACTTACCTTAGATATCATTGAATCATAGTATATACTAATCTCGCTCCCCTCTCTGATACCACTGTCTACCCTGACATTTGGTAAGTAAGATGGCTCTTTATATTGGTACAATCTACCCACAGATGGAAGACCAAAGTTTTTGTACGGATTCTGAAAAATAAAGATCAAAAGCAAAAGTTTAATCAATTTCAAGAAAACAGTGATTAGAGCATAAAGCTATTTAATAGCCAGTTTATTTTCACCAGGAAGATTTTGAACTACTCGTCCTTTTGTATTGGAACCCACTTCTGTAGGAAACAACTAGAGCAGAATGCTGTACATCGCAATTTCACATACCATTCAACATGTCGACAGAATTGTAAAAAAAAAAAAAAAGTAAAAGGGAAGGACTTTGGCAGGCACGCAAGAATAGTTACAAGAAATATTGACAAGATCCATCATTGAAAAAAACTCTTTATGAATGTTTGGATGAAAACAAAAAAAAAAATCACGTTGTGACTTGAAACAAGAAAATTGCACAACACATGATACACATGTAGCTCCCACATGAATCAAAGTAGCTACTGGTCTATCCAAAAAATTCACTTTGACCAAGAATTGAGTTGGGTAACATAGTAACAAGACTTCACTCACACAAGTGCAAGCAAGAGTGGGGTCAAACGAGACTGGAATGGTTGTACACGAAACATATCTCACTCCCACTGATCAAATTCTTTCAAAGCCGGAAGAACCACATTAATTCTAACATGTCTTTTAGACACAAGTACTTCAAGTAGAAGTTAAGCTATGCAACTTGCAGCTCAAGTCAACTAGTCAAGCCACACACAACCGTTTTCACAAATCTTAAAACATGGTTTTTTTATTTTTGATTTATTCTTTATTTCCAGGCCTCAAAGGGCAGTTGTTTTATGATGCTCAGTGACCACGGATGTGGGAGAAGCCTGTGGCATACAAATTACAACTTCCAGCGCATGCCCATCGAAATCAACGATTTAGAAAATTCCACTGCCTTATCCACTTGGCCACAGCACTGGCATGTCAGTCAAACAATAAATGATGACAAATGAGCCCCAAACCATGATGAAGAACAAATTTGAAATTTGAAATTACCCAGCACATACTGCATCATAGAAAGAATGCACACACTGTAAAATGTATAGATCCATGACAAATATCTGCTTTGGAAAAAAGTATTATTTCTAAAATGTTGGAGCTGCACAATGTTGACAGATTGGTGGCAGGTTTTTGCAATTTTTGATTTGACATTTATTGCATTTTGCAACCAAACACATATTTCTGTAAAGGTTCCCAAACTGCCACATATGAGATGATGTTCTAGAATTTACCTCTGCATACACTCTGCATTCTATAGCCCAGCCATTGATGGGGATGTCAGACTGCTTCAGTTTCAGAGGATGACCTTTAGCAATGCGAATCATCTCCTGGACGAGGTCGATACCAGTAATGCACTCTGTGATTGGATGTTCAACCTACCAAAATGACAAAATAAATTTTGGACATAAAACAAAGACTAAAATTATACTTATTTTCCTAGAGCAGCAGTTCAGGAACTTTACAATGACTGCCAACAAAACAATGGAATATACAGCATGTCACCCCTCCCAAACCCCCTTGCATATTCTGCCATTAAATTATTGGTAGTCCATAGTTTCCAGACCCTTGCACTGTACCCTTGGTTCTCAAACATGAGGGGGGCATGGACTGGAAGTGTTGGGGTCTATGAGGGTCAATTGTGGTCCTGTGATCTAACTCGTTACTTTTTCATTTACTTCATTGAATTTGCTCTCTTGGTTTCTCTCAAATTCTTTGTTCTGTATGCATTCTTTTGTTTTTCTGACTCACCTACATCAGTTAATAATGTTTACATTGCAATGGGGAGTGCAGCTCTCAACAAGCCGCATGGAGGTTTTTTAGTCTCACTTTCACCTATCTCATTATTATATATGTAATTTATAATATTGTGCCTTCGTACATTTCAATGACATAGACATAAAAAAAAAAAACTCAACGAAATGAAACAAACGATTTTCTCCTCCACAGTGTCATTTGTTTGTTATATGAATGCATGAAAGCCATGGACAACTACAGACTTAACATTCCCCATGAGAGTCATATCCCTTGCTATTTCAAGGTAAAAAAAAAAAAAAAATAGATTGAAAAACAAAGAAACTTTAAGCATTGCTAATCAATGTGACATGGTGAAATTACTCCTGCTTGTTTTAAGTTACATGTAGGCTACACAATGTAGTAACTTAATCTGCTAATATCTCATGAAACACAACTAGGAATTGAATGAGAATGTTTAGACTTCTTGCACAAATCAAATAGAGCACTTTGCTAACGCCCCACTTTTACTAAAAGCTCTTTAGTTGCCTCTGATAATGTTGGAAAAAATTCCTCCATAATATGCCTTCAGCAAGCTTAACCTGGAGGTATATGGCATCTGACACTTACAAACAGAAGTAAATTCTCTTGGATTATTAAAATTTACGACACGTAATAAAAGGTAGTTATAAAGGACAAAGGAAAAACAATTAACAATCAATTTGTTCTACTTTTATTGCCATGAGCAAACAAAAATGCCTCTGTACCAATACCCGAGTCACTGCATGAAGTTTACTTTACTATTTATAAAGTTTTATAGAACAAAATACTTTAATGGACTGTAAAGTAGTTTTGAATGGGTCTGTTGTGATAACCTGTTGGATATTGTCGATGCACTGCTACTGCTCTGTACTACTGTATCCTATAGAACTCAGATAGCAAGAAAGAAGACTACCCATAGGTACAGGGTTGTAGCAAGACAGAATGGAGTAGTGGTTGTTTTGATAAAAGTAGAGGCTAATTTGTGGAAAATGAAGGCCGTCACAGTAAAAGCTATGATTTTTTATTGGGCCCTGGCAAAAGTACTGGTCTCCACGATATGCTAGTCGTGGTTGGTATGTGTATTTTTGTCTGTTAGTGGTGGTCGGGGAAGGTAAGTACTGGCTAGAGCCGACCACCACCGACCATTGTAGCTACAACCGTGTATAGGTATATCCAACCTTGAAAGGGCAAACAAAATCTTCCCAGGCTGATATGACATATCCAGTTGTGCTACATCATTTGTGGTTCTATCTGAATGTGACAAGACAACTCCTGGCAGGTCAACTCCCACCCAGAAAACTACCCTCCAGAAAATTCTTCATGTGTGCAATTCCCAACCAACTGCTTTAAGACAATATCCCTCACTTGTAAATTTGGAATCGTCCATGGTGGGAATTGTCTGAGGTGGGATGTGTTCCGGGGTAGTTGTCTGAGAGGAATATTATCTGGGGGAAGGGAGTGGGAGCAAAGGGAGATGTCCAGAAAGCCTTTTTGATAGTGCAACTATTTTTGCACATAAGTTACTAAATTTATGCAAAAAAGTCTTACATTGTACTTGCAAAATGCAATATTTGCATCACGAAACACCATCTAAGATACTTGTGGAAGAAGTGAGAGGAGACTTGCCAGTAAGTTTGGGGTGACTGCTGATGCATTGAGTGTGAAAAAACATACTTTGAAGGGAAACAGATTCACAAAATTACGAAGTGAAAACTTTTTTTGGGGGGGGGGGGCTTACCTGTAACCTTGTGTTCATTTCTAAGAAATAAAAATTTTTCTGGGAATCCACCAGAAATTCCACAGTTCCTGAATTGAGAGTGAAGAAAAAAAAATAAAATGGTAAAAAAGAATGAAAATTAGAGAACATCCACTAAACATAAACTTATGCAATCAGAATGCAAAATGCATTGCAGCTTTGAGGATCTTGCTTTAAAGTGTACCTAAAAACTACGATAACAAGAATATGCATTTCAGAGGTTGGAAAATGAATCTTTTTCATCAATTTCCCACTTTCATGGCTTACTCAATTGCTGAGATTTAAAATGTTAAAATTTATTCACTTTCTTTGACATAGTTGATTGCACAATAATTTGTGATGTCCTTCTTGTACATTTCACATTACCTGCTTTGTTTCCTTTTGATATTTAAATGTTTATATGACCTTGAAAAATTTATGGTTTTCTTGCACAGCATGTTGTATGAACAGCGCTTTTATACAGACAAGTTACCCTATCCAAGTAAGACAGTGATCACATTTTGGCACAAGGTGCCATGGCTTTGGACAAAAAAATCAAAGGCGGTAATTTGAGTAATAAAAGAATGACATCACAAATTACTGCACAAGACTGCCTGTGGTACCATCCTAGTGCCATCCTGGCACCACCTGGTTCTACATTCAACACCTAACGAAGTGTAATTATTTTTACGATTTTGAGAACTTGACAGTAAAATCTACAAAATTTGGTAATTTTAAACGTTTTTCTTATAACCTATGTTAGCCTTAAGTCCACAGACTACCCCATACTAAAACTTTATTAAGACACTTCTCTTCCTATTTCCTATTTATTCTATTAACTTTAATACCACCACTAAAATTGGTCTAGCTACGACCATGCTTACACACATCAGCAGAACTCATTGGGCTTACTGCCCTTAAAATGATCCACAAGGAATGATTTTCAAAGCAGACATCACACAATCAGTTCACGACATTTAAGTAACAAATGTTACATTAAAGGTTGTAAGAAATGTTCCTACCTGCAGAGACATAATTGACAGCCTTAGCCAGGGCTACAGCCTGTTGACCCATGGCCTTTCTGGTTTCAGGATCTAAGAAGGTACTAGAGAGATACACAGAAAGGTTAAAGAGCTGTTTGAAACACACGTAACTTATTGACTTATTGTAAATCTGGTGAACACAAAGGCACATATAAATGTTGAAAACAACTATGTATTAAAGGGAATTATAGCATTTGTAGTACAGGCATTTTTTTCTGGTGTTGGTGGGGTCACCTTAGTGAAAAAATAACCCCCCAAATGGGGCTCAATCTAGCATTCAACTGATTTTCATTGGCAAGGCTACTGATTCTGAAGGCAAGCAAGACCACATAGGAATAAAGTCTGAGCACCCAGAGTAAAAACTTGCATCCTTTCAGAGGAATCCAAACCTGAGTACTTGTGAAACACATTGGTGCACAGCATCACAAACCTATCCCTGCCAACTGAAGACCCCCATGTCAAAACTGGGCAAATATGGCCATTCTAGAATCCTACACTTTTACAATACTTACCTGGGAGCTTCTTCAATCACTTTTTGGTTCCTCCTCTGAATGGAACATTCCCTTTCATTCAAATAAAGAGAGTTACCATGTCTGTCACAAAGTACCTGAAATATACAAAAATAGAAAATAATAATAAAAAAAATAAACTAAAAAATAACTACCTTAATAAACATATGATATGCTAATCCAATTTTAAGATTTCAGATTTGCTGTCACCGGATGTGTAAGTTGTACTCCTTCATTCCAAAGGTTTCTTCCATGGTTTATGTAAAATGACTGCCTTTAGGCAAGAATTTTAGTGATAATAATGTATGCACGATGGTAATAGCAGATCCTTGGCAAATACAAAATTGCATTTAACAGTTTTAACCACACTAAGTATGAGGTTATGTACCTAACATTTTCTTCCTCCAGTCAGTGGGTATAAAGTTCATCTTTACACCTGGAATTCTTGGTTAATTTCTCTGAGGGTCTTGTGCTGGGTTTGGGGTACACCCATGAGTCAGCAGGGTAGGGTGTTGGAGAGAGGCATGTATTTCTGGCCACACTCTACCCTCCCCTTTTATCACACTTGTAAACAAGACCCTTTTCCAAATAGTAATAACAAAGGATTATAGGATTTAGAGTTTTTGTGCACATTGTGTTTGTCAATGGCATTTTAATGTAATGAAAAACAATGCACAAGAAAACTTTATCCCATGATCTTTTGTAACTGCTATTTGGAAAAGGGTCTATGGTGCTAGGATAAATTATCAATAGATCTCTCCACAGATCTCCATTTCTTTATGGTTAAGTCATACAACATGTTGCACGTACACTCCTAACCAATGAAGCCACTGGTAAGACGGACTAGACATGAAACTGGACTACTTCAGACCTTTGCTATAAATTGACAAATGTCATAATGTATTTGTTACTTTCAGCTAGGATATAGTTAAGGGGTTCAACCTGGGATGTATGTAGACCTAGAGTATGCAAGATATCTTCAAGGGAGATGCCATTACCCTTTCCGAATACACTTCATTCTGTTGAAGAAAGCATGGACTGCACGTGACTAGCAAAAGCAGAAAGTGATGTTCACTTTACTGCCTCATGATATGCTTCATCCAACTTACACTAATATCTTCTCTAGTAGCAAAACAATATATTTTCCACTTTATGGAAGCATATTATATGGAGTGACCACAGAAATCATTGAAATGTTGCAAGGATACCATTCTTCTCTACTCAAGAGGACACAATATGGACCATGCACATTCCAGGGTTATGTCCCTGAAATAGGCTTGGAAACCCCTGACTTGGGTAAACAAACCTGTAGTCTGCAATCCACATGCATCCCAATATCCTTTCTTTTCTCTTTTTTTTTTTGGTAACAAGTAAGCTAAACGTTTTCAACAGACACTGTTGAGGTGAACACTGTACTTGGTACTGAAGGAATACCCATTGACAATATTAGATCATGATACAAAAAAAAAGAAGTTTCCCCTGGCCATGGCCTGTTTTTCAATACCTATCATATATTTTCTTGGTAACTACAGGAGGATCTGATTTTTACCAGTGAGAAAAAAAAAATCCCATACATGAAACCAAAAATTTCGTAATTGAAATTTTTCATTAATATCATTTTATTTAATACCCTTTTCAACAGCATGGAGCTCACTCTATAATACTTTGATAATTTTAAAATTTCCACATTAAAGTTCCATTTTACCACCAAAACTTTTAGAATTTAATTGATCTGATTGCTTTCCTATGAAGCTGGTGACCATTGCCTAGTTGCCTAGTACTTTTTCTACTACAATTGATTGGTTAGCATGTCTGTCATGCTGTTTCTTTCAGGCAAGCAACTCCCCCATGTGTATAATACTTTCATCTTTAAGTGATTGCAGCCACTAGGAATTTAATTTGTTTACATTTTTCGTTGTTTGGTCTTATAACAAGGTTCTTCTTTGTTTAAACAAAAAGGGATATGGTTTTACACTTGTCTATTGCTCTCATTGAGAAGGCAAAGGTCACCAACTTCATTTGTAAGTACCCAGAATACCTCACACTTGCATAAAGTTCTACACAATATATCTGAAATCTGCTAGGCAAAATGGTGTGAATAATACCTTGACCAAGCCACAAACAAACTTTCAAGAAAAGATATTAAACATATAGCAGGCTCAGAAGTGTTAAATGGGAAGTAATATTACCCCTGGTGTTATTAATTAGGATTGAACACGGGATTATTTTCAAAGGGCATCTAAAGATTGTTGTCGGAGGTAGGGGGAAGGGGGGGCCATGTAATTCTGACTGATACCTTAAACATCTTGACACACCAAACATTTTGGTTGTCAATACCCCCAGGACAGCCTTCTAGAGATCAGTATCAACCAATTTCACCCCATTTCCACCCAAGGTGAAATTAATGAGTATTAACTTTCAAGCCCAACAAGTCCAAAAAGAACATATAACAATGTGTTGAGCAACCAGATCATTGCTGATGGTGTTTTTACAGTATTTTCAGTCTGACCAACATTACCTCCCACAAATCTATCTCGAAAGGAAAATTTCCTCATAAAACTCATCCTCCTTGATGGGAAACTACCAAGTATTATGGAATCCCCCTTCCCCTTCTGCCTCCCCCCTAAAAAACCAACCCACCATTTTTGATCATGCTTAATCTCAGATATGTGATTTGGGATGTAGTGTTAATTATCATTCTATTGTTACAGCAGCAATCATGTGACAGAATTACCACATGATTTATAAATATTCCCCAAACTTTACCTGTATTTCTATGTGCCGTGGATTGTCGATGAATTTCTCTATCAAAAGTCTACTGTCTCCAAAACTAGATGCTGCTTCTTCTGTTGACAAACGAAAGCCTTCCCTGTAGAACAAGTAACAACAAATATTTTTTGGTGAAGCACAAATTTGGCAATCAACATTTTCTTGCAACAAAGGAGCCAAAATAATTAGATGAGTTCTGATATTAATGATTAAATTATGCAAGAGATCAGATTTTACGAATGTTGTAGAGTGAGGTCGAGATGGAGGGGGCGGGGGCAAAGAGGAGGAAAACAACTTGAAATATCATTTTATGCATTCACAGCAATTGCTAGCTATGAATTTCAAACTGCTACTTACTTCCATTTGTTTAACATCATTATTGTAGAGAAACACACCTTCATACTGAATGTTACTAAAAGGGGGTCTCATTGCTAATTAAATTTACTAACCTATGCAATTTGCTGAAAACAGTAAAGATCCAGACAAAAAATGAAGTAACATCTTGTTTCTGTCTTAAAAATTCACAATAAGACCTAAATTATTTTAAGAACCAGGTAGCCCTTGCCTGTGACTGCACTTCAATTGATGTTCATAGTTAAAAATATTTTTTCTGTACTGCAACAAGCCTGTATAATTGTAGAGTGAGTGCAACGTCTTGCATACAAGCTTATAGGCATGGTCTCTGATTGTGAACACCAGTGCATCCCTTGTTCATAGTTGGGACACATGAGTACCGAATTGTGCACAAGTGACTGATGCTAAACTTTCAGGATCTTTGAATACTCATCTGAGTACAAGTGCACTCTGAGGTAAATGGGTCAAAGAGTATGTGTACATACTAACTACAATTCGGCAAGATCCTAGGAATACAGGTAAATGTATCAAAGCTCAAGTACAAGTATATATTCACTACAAATCTACTTTAAGGCATGTTATTTAACTGAAGTAAAATTATTCATGCTTATTAAGGGACTGAGGTAAGGGAGAGGTGTTTGAGATGCGAGTGGAAAGGGGGAGTGAGTGACTGCAGGAGAGTTGCTAGAAACAATGACAGGAAAACCTTCCACATACCGAGTTTCATCGTCATTCCAGGCTATCCTCATCCCCTTACCGCCGCCTCCTGCTGATGCCTTCAGCATCACTGGATAACCTGCATAAAAGATAATGTCAAATTGTTTGATCAAAAAAAAAAAAAAAATTTTTGATCACACAAGGTCAAGTGGAAAGCTAGAAAGTTTATGTTTGCCCATAAATGTCAATTTGATCAGGAATGGTCAGTCTTCTCAAGCGAGGTCTATCTGATAAATAAAAAAAGTTCACTGAAGTCGAGCATGGTCAAGTTGATCAACCAAGGACAAGTTGACCAAGCTTGGTCAATTTGATGAAGAAATGTCTATTAGGGCTTGCACCACAAGGTTGACCAAGCCAGGTGAATCTGACAAAGAAAGGTCAATTAGGTCAAATACAGTCGTATTTATCAATCAAGGTCAACTGGGTCAAAAAAAGTTAACGAGGTCATGCATTACTAAGTTGATCAAGCACAATCAATTGTTCAAGAAAGGTCAATTAGATCAAAAAAAGTACATCAGAAAAATATTTCATTTTCAATTCTACACACAATTTGCAGAGGTAATTCTTCAGTGACTTCATAGTGTTCTATTTGTGATAAAGCAAATTCAAAACATCCTGCTCAAATGCATCAATCCCCTGGCAATGTAGGTGGGGTAGGGGAGGGGAGGGGAGAAAAAGTATGTATACTAGAATTACAACTCCTACACTGAACTACATGTAAGATTTACCAATCTCATTTGCAAGCCTAACAGCTTCTTCATCATCTTGGACAACTTCTTCAAATCCGGGGATAGTGTTGACCCTTGCAGCATTGGCCAGCTGTTTGCTTTCGATCTTGTCTCCCATGGCCTGGATAGCAAACATGTCTGGTCCGACAAAGGCCACTCCCTCAGATTCCTGTTAAATTATAACACAACACACATAAAGGGTAGTCAAAAATTATCCGAGCAGGAAAGTGCAAAGGTAATAATAGATATTACCAAACTGTACAGTGTGCACATGCAGCATGTGTGTGGTGCAATCTCATACATGGTAGGGTCTGGGGGTCCTGGCTTGTGCTTCAGAAAACTTAAAAAAGACTATTTCATGAGGTTAATTTCAAATGAAAAATTTGAATTGGAGTAAGGCAAAGAAGTGCAAAAAGATAGTTGACATTCATACATTTCGTCTTTTAGTGTCACTCTTGAAATCTCCAAATAGTTCCCTCCAGCTTTACCAGTATTAAGGTGAGTTGGTACCCTGTGCTATTTTGAAAGTCACACTTTGTTGAACAGCTGTAGTTACTATGTAATTTTGATTGTGTCTCCATGATAGCAGGATTAGATGTAAATTGTTTTTTATAGTCAAGTGTATCCTCACAATAGGTGGGAATGTAATGATTTGGACTAGTTTTTGAAGAGAAGTTTTGTCTAAATTTTGGCATCAGGGAACCTACACATACCTGGATGGAAAGATATGTCTTTCCCTCTGTTCAGAAAACACTGGAAATTGTATCAATATTGCAGGTATTGCCTTAGGAGCATATACTTGGCATGGGACACAGAAAACATTTTTTTGGATAAGCTGGGGTCACTTTCATTATATATTATTATATTCTTAATTGTCTTCCCATTAAAGCTATCTCCTCTTTATTATAGAGAATAGAGAATCCTTTTTGTTTTTCAAGTAATAAGGATCTTTTAACTTCCCTGGTTCATACATAGTTAAAGCCTGATATAAAAGGAGGCATTACAGGAATGGTCCAGAACCCGTGTTTGGTCTAGTGGTAGAGCATCCGCCTCTCACATGGGAGGCCCGGGTTCGATTCCCAGGTCGAGTCATACCAAAGACTTTAAAAATGGAACCTTCTGCCGTTGAGCGTGATGCTCCGCATAAGCAATGGTGTAAGGGAAAACAAGCCAGTGAGCCACAACTGGAAAAAAGGCTGTGGCCAGCTCGACTTGAACCAATCAGTTGGAAACTGGGCTGTTAAACCTCATCTAACTAAAAAAATTTTGTTTTTCAAGTAATTAGGATCTTTTAACTTCCCTGGTTCATACATACTGTAGTTAAAGCCTGATATAAAAGGAGGCATTACAGGAGTGGTCCAGATCAATTCTAAATTCATGATTATCTTTAAGTTTACACATTCATCAAATTAATTTGTATTTTTCATATTTAAAAGAAATAAAAAATTTTAAGTTGGAAGTCACATATTGAGAGCAAACATTGTATTTTTGTAACCATATATCACTTGTCCATTCAGTTCTTTTGGTTTGTTTGTTTCTTCACCCTTCACTTGGCAAACTGGACCGCCTTTGTCAATAGGCTTGTTCTGGTGACATTCAGTAAAGCATAGTTGGCAAAAAGTGCAAAGATGGTGATTTACCATCAGTGACCTGCTACTCCTGTGCATGTCTTTGACAGTTTATGATGTACAGTAAAGCCACACTAGGGGATTGGGAGGAAGCAGGGGGGGGGGGGTTGGAGGGCTTATTCTGGGCAATACATCCCAAGTTTTGATCATGCCTCAAAATTATTGTCTTTGGGCTTTACCATAGGACCCACACAGGGTTGTAACTGGACCAATTTTTGTAGTGGGATCCAAGCAAGAAATCCTAACATTGTGCAGCACAGCAAACATCTGTTTGAAAGAGTGGGGTATGTTCTTGATCTATTGGTCCTACTTTGGTGTACTCTGTGAACAAAACTTGGAAAATACCACAAAAAAGTAGATTTTCCTCCAAGTTCCTATAAAACAAGTTCTCCATACATATGTATTTACCCCACAATTGGAAGTGAAGTTAGCACTGGGCACTACCAGCCTTAATGATTATGAGCCCAGGGGTTAAAAAACTGGTCTGGGTGGAAAAACCAGTGCAACCATGAATGCTGGATCAATATGCTGAATCCATGCAAATGTCCTGTCAAGCAAAGCCCTGCTGCTACAATCAAACACCAGGCCTGGGCACTATGGGAGATATTTGATCATTGTACCAAATTACTGACAATTCATTATTTATTGTGACCTTAGCAACAAAAGCAACAAACCAAGGCTATAGAATAAAGGAGACACCCTATCCAAGTATGATGCAGCCTGACCTATCCTTTCATGAGTATGCTAGCTTTCAAGTTAGGGCAGAGGTTCTCATGTGTATTGGGATGAAAGCCACTGATACATGAGTTTATATTTTATATTAATTGCACTAGCCTTAACATAATTCAATGGTTTGTTTTCATTTTCAAGCTTTTGGGCACAGGGAATCTTTTACAGGCCATTTTACTGCATGCTAGGAACCCTACATGGCCTGCAGAACCACTCTTGAGAATGGAGGCGATAGAGTGTCACAAACACATACAGCACCACATCTTACAATATTGTAACTACAT
>WURT03674828.1:2144-17141 GCA_009936505.3 Holothuria glaberrima | reverse complement strand
AAACAGAATTAATTAAAATCAGCATTCCTTAACTGTTCACTCAGTTTGTGTGAAGTTCTACTTTCGAAACAGGAATTGATTAAAGAAAATGACCGACTCTCCAAAACTCATACTACAATGTTTACCTTCCATGGTGGAAAAGACTGTTCGAAAATTAAATTAGGACGGTTCAGTTCTCAATTGTTAGAACTTAGACCCTCCTACGATACCACCGTTAAATAGAGTGGTGTTGTACTTTACCTCGAAATGTCAACTTCTTCTTGTGTGATCAGATGCGATGGTAAGTTTTCAGGGGAGAGAGATTTTCTTGGTGTTGGAATCACAAAAGCTCCAAAAAGGAATATCTGCCTGTTGTGGATTTGAAGGGGGAGGGGAGGGGGTGACGCCACATTTTACAAAGAGAAGGTGGTAATGCTTAACTGTACCACGAATATCATATTGCAAAGATTGTGTTAAAATGCATGCCTGTTCATTCCCTGTGGCTCAAACCATATACTACTTCATTCGAATTCACTTCGTGGTAATTCTAATGACAGTGACTAATTTTATTAACTGAAAGAGTCATTTGGCAATGCGTACTGATATTAACTGAAAGAGTCATTTGCGTACTGGTGTAGGCCTATTACAAGCCTGCTACTTTATCAGTTTATACACTTAGCTTGAGGACATTTTTGATCTACTGGAGACACCCCAACCTTTTGTCATTCGTCGACGTTTCGCTTCTTTGGCGCTTTCAAATTCGCACGCCTTTACAAAATGATTCCCCCGCCTCACCCCTAGACCAGCGCTGTAGGAATCGTTTCCTGCAAGGTATCACGACAGCTGCAATTTATACGAATATGGGAAAAGGAAGGTTAAACCACGTGTATTGCGTTCAATATATGCTAGCACCTGCAGGTTTTCCCCACCGAGAGGACGAAAACCCATAATCCCGCCAAAGGGAACTTTTTTACCAACGTAGCGGGCTGTATGTTATGTCACATTTCTTGTTCAGTTACATCCCATATGTTTGGGAAGTCTAAAGAAGGACAGAGCAAATAGAGTCCCTTCAGGGGGTAGGAAGTTCTCGAAAGGACGCTCAGGGCAGAATTTTCGGCGAGCCCAGATTTAATTGTTTGTAACTGCGAAAAATAATAAAATAATAATAAAAAAGACACAATCTGCCATACTTTATAGCAAAACAAAAAACAAGAAACTATCGAGGCGGCTGGTCACTTTCTACATTTCATAGTTTACCATACGCAGTATGAAAAAAAACTCCCCGAAGGGAAAGCCAGGCTCCCCCACGGGGACAGCGTTACCCCTTCCTCCTTCCCCTGCCTACTGCCCCTCTCCTGGCACCGGGCGGGAGGGTAATTCTAATGTTTGAAGCAACAGAGTTGAAAAGTAGAGTTTATAAAAGTAAGTCCTAATTTACAAGACCCTGAAGAGCATATTTTTGGCATATATCCCCTTATTTGAAGTGTCAATTTTTTAATACATGAAATCTCCAAAATGAAATGTCCAAATCTTTTCAATTTAATCCGTGGTAAGGTCTTGGTTTCCCGGGTTTTAGGATAGATGATATAGGCAAACAATTTCTTTAATACACTACGCTCCAGCTCGTACTTTCTTTCCTTGTGGATATTGTTTATTGAACGTACGTTTCCCCAGGAATTATCACGAATAATCCAGCTTAGCGAATCCTCTTTGGGGGAATTTCGGTCGGCCATGCACTTTTCAGGAGAAAAAAATCCTTCTTCTCGGTGGACACCATACCAATTTGGTTTTTAGAAAGTAGTATTCAGGAAAGTTCGTAATAACATTGGCTAGTATCAGGGGCGTGGTCAGCATGGGCGTGTGTCTGTCTTCACAAGGAGGAGGATCAAGGTGGTGAAGGTTGTTCCCCAGAAGGTTAGAGGTTCAGGGCCCCAGCAAGGTTCTAGGAATTTTTCCAATTTTCAAGCATTAAAGCAAAATGACGTGGTGTACATATAAACCTAAAACCTGGGTTCTTGTGTGACGGTCCGGGGTCACATTCGGCCCGCGAGGCTATCCATTCCGCCACGTGAAGAAATTGAGGTCGAAAAAATGAGGTTGGGAGTAAAATGTGCAAGGAATAATCATGTATCTTTTTGAGTCAGAAGAATCATTTTGTTACCTTAAATGTAGTAATACATGACTAAAATGTGTTGAAAAGGCTATTTTCCCGCACCTGTCAAAATCACTTATTAAACTTTTACTTCATAAAGGACAGTGTAGGTGCATTAAGTGTTTCCAAGATAAATGCAACCAGGAACGTAGACAGGGATACCCCACCCTGTCTTGATAAATTGACAATAACTGGAAAAGTGAGACGTGAAATGTCGACTGCTAATTCTCACTTTTCTAGTATTGGCCTGCTCGTGGATTTTTGTAAGAGAAGAAGCCGATTTTTGGATCAGTGAAATGGAGTTCCCAACCTCCGAAATCAAATCGAGTTCTCATGTGACGCGAACTGGTCTCGCTCTTTTCGTCATGCTGGGTCATCTTTTCCTAACACAAACCTTACTATATGATACGAACGGTCGTGCCATAGCTGACAGGGGCCTGTAGTTTAAATTTCAAGGGTAAAGTTGCACGGCTTCCTGTTAATTACTATCGGATGGGAAGAAACTGACAAATAGGCAAATTAGAAATTCAAAGGGGATGGAAGCACTAACTGTAAGGTAGACAACATGTTTTTTCGAATGATTAATTTTTTCTACCAAAATCGTCCCAAACTACCAAAATTCTCCCGCGCTTTTCTATTTAGTTCAATCTACAAAGATAAAGTAAGTTGACTAATTAATCCACAAGCCACTGCATACTCAAAACAACGTTTGCTTCTTAGAAGAAGAGAATGCAAGTTTACAATACATTTTTTCGCTAATAAAAGTCACTTTCTGAAGGTTTGCCCTCCGTTGTTCCACTGGAGGGCTCCCTTGGACCCCACTAGGGACCCCTCGAAGGGTAAATAGACATAACACCGTTAATTGAAAGGCTGTGAGGCTTCGTGCTCCCGTAGTGTTGTTTAGCCATTTCAAAATGTGACCCCCTAGAATAAACCTACGACAGGGCCTCTTTGTGGCCCTCAAGATTTTCATTATGAAAACTGTGGACAGCAAATTTACAACCCCAGACCTTAAAGTGACTACATACGTTTTACTTTGACTTGTCACTTTAGGCTATCTGAATCACATGTTTCTTGGTCGCATAATGAATTTAACAGAAAATGCGAATAAAACCAGACATATAACTATATGCTTTACTGTAGTAAAATGCATGAAAATATTGGAAGTAGGCTAGTCCAGTATACTCATGACGACAGTTATACGGTGAATGATTGAGTTCAGAAAAGAGATCTATTATTCTGGAACGGAAAACCTTAACACTTCAAATATGCACGCCTCTGATCGGGCGCTCTTTAATGATTTGGTTCGGGGACCGGTCTCAGGAATAATAGGAGAACTAATTGTCATGGGTATATCAAAGTGAGCCAAAATTATATTTTTAAAGACCTTTGGTATTTTTTCCCCCTTCGTTTCAATTCAAAAGTTTATCCACATATTAAAAAGAATCATTTTCGCATAGGAACGTGATTTGGGGTTTTCTATATGCACTTTTGGGTAAAGAGGTTTTAACATTTTTTCCGTCCTGCATCCCGTGGACATGCCTCAATGCTAATCGAAGGACATAAAAATAAAAGAAAAACCCTTTCTTTTTCATCCGTTTGGGAACATGGTTTAGCTTACAAATTATTATATTTATTTAGATTGTGATGATGACGATGAAGATAACGATGATGATGATAATTCTGGTGACGACTAATAAGCACACTGAAGATGAAGACGAAGATTAGGACGATGGCAACTGTTAAAATGTGTTCTTCACCCTATACGTATCAAAAGACTGTCAATTAGGAGCAGACCTGTTTTGATTCTAAAGAGAACAGTCATACAGTCTGCAAGCAATCCTTTGTTTTTAATTTGTGTAGTCATACAGTTAATCCCAGCAACGAAACTGTTCCTAGGCTATATCCTCTCTCTGAAATGTACTAGTTTTCCAGTCAAGTTGCCCTTATCAAAATCCTAGGCCTCGTAGCGGGAGGCCACCTACGTACTCCCCCTCCATTGAGCACATTTGATTTATTTGTTCTACCGTATTTGATGCGTACATGGAACGAGAATGTATTGAAATGCAATTTTGTGACATATTTTGTGCACCTGTCCCAAAGTATAACTTCCATTATTACTTCTTTTGGGACAGCTTCTCCCTACACTGTAAGGGAGCTATCTGCATCATATTTCTCGTCTGGCAGTTAGTCGGATGAGGATATTATTAAATTTCAACTAGGGTGTAATTTAAAAGGTGTAAAGTTGTAATATTTGTGGTTTGTTCAGTACCCATTTAATATCATTCAAAGAAGTTTAAATGTATCATTTTAATGCCCACAAATTTGTAAATACCCCACCAGGGTTTTCCCCTGTGATGACATATGGGATCGTATTGCGGCCCCTGGAATCCAAACTGTTAGGGAAGGTCTTTTGTAAATCACCCAGTCACACCATCGACTCCATTTTGTCAATTCAAAACTAGTTTGCCCACCCCCCATGACAAAATCCTGGGTACGCCTCTTAAATTCTGAAGCCCCCGCTGTGGAAGAAGAGACGTCCCTTAAAAAGTCACGCCTGACAAAGTCGCCCCCTTAGGTCCATCCCATAATTGAGATTCTTCAATTATGAAGTTTTACAAGGATTATCTAACATACTGTACTTTGTATGTGTCGGACTTAAGTTCTGACGGACACCAAAATCTCCTTGAACGTTCTGACATCGGTGGCGACTCTCCTCTTGGTTTTAGGTAAGATTCTTTTTTTACAATGGTTAAGATTCAAATGACACTTTAGCTATGTGCCCAGCAAGGATATGCACAATATCTGACAATAAAAGTTTAATTCTGTTAAGCCATTCCTTTTAATGAGATAATTGTGTGTCATCTTTATTTGAATACTTTTTCTCTAAGAAGAAATGAAACTGTTCAGGTGAAGTACAATGGAATATTTAACACACTGGATATCCTTCCATTGTTTGCTATACAATCATTAAGGTATGGCGTAAATTGCATGCGAATTCTGATACGCAACCAACGGAGCTGCACTCTACTGCTATGCAGTAATTTGTACCTATGCTAAATGACATCTGTGCACAAGTTAACGTTACTATTGCTTCTGGTATGAAACTTTGTTGAGGGGAATTCCGATACGCAACCAAAGGAGCTGCATTCCTCTGCTATGCAGTTATCTGTATCTCTGTGACATTGTCTGTGCACAAGTATAACGTACTATTGCTTCTGGTAAGAAACTTTGTTGAGTGGCAATTCAACCGAAAACCACAAGTTTATTGAAGTTAATTGAAGCGTATGAAGTCTTTTACTCCATAAAAAGAATGGTTTCAAATTAATGGTAAAACTGGTAGTCCTTTACACCAGTTTTGACGTGTCCTCAAGTTCAGACTGAAGCCGTTCTGGTAACTAGCAAATCAAAATTTAGTTTATAATATTTTAAGAGCGCCAAATTTACTTGTTATGACGATGAACCAAATGTAACATCATCCATATTAGTAGTATTAAAGTTGTTGCACATGCAAGAAATTTAGTGGAAAGGTAGCTGGAGTCTTCAAGTGGTAAATTATTGGGTTCACCTTGGTAACCAGAATGTCCTCTTTCAAAGCTGGGTAATCATCACAGAAATGTTGCCACGCATATATATTATTGTGGGTTTCATTAATGGGTACATTTCACGAACTTAATACATGGACAAAGGATTACGTGACTAATACGCTCGCCACCGTTCGAACAAATTTAGGCGTACCAAGATGGCCACTGGCGACTACTATTTGCCCAATTTGACAAGGAATCTGCAACACTTCGAACAAAATATAAACATGAATGGAAGAAAAATATCACAATCCTTCATTCAATTTGTTGACTTTGACCCGAGCTTGCATTCATACGTAAATATTACAAGTTTCTCATACAATCTGTCGATACTGAGCCACTTGAGCAAGTCCAAACTTTTGTATAGCAGGCGGTCATATTGGTAAGCCTACTCGTTTGCGTACGATCGCGACAACTTAAGCACAGGCCATTAGTGCTAGCCTAGCCTATATGCTTTGTCCATACATAAGAAGTCCGTGGTACATTTACATGGAATGATGGTGAGATTCCAACGTGGCTCTAACCGTCTTAAATAACAAAATAATGGGATAAGCTTCACATCGGTTGCCCATATGGAGTTAATATAAAATTAACGAGGTCATACATAGGCACATATACATGGGATTAACAGCTGATAAAAGGGTCCAGCGTTGGCACATATGAGTTAAAGTAATGGTATTAACATAGTTTGCCTACAGCTATCAACTACCTTTAAAATGTGTGTAATGTGTGTCAACTATTTGTAAGTTACATACATTGTCATGCAAAAATTCACAGAAACTTCACGACTCTTCACACCCTACCATAGTTTTTCACACTTTGACACACAGGGTTCGAAATTAGCGCTCGTCCGCTGGCCATTTGCGACTGAAAACATCGGCGGGGCAGTGAAAACCCTCCTCTTGGTAGTCCGGTTGGCGAGTTATTGCCTCCTATTCACAGTTAAAAACGCGCAGTCAAACCTACTTAACACTAAAATGATCTCAGTTCCATCTCAATTATATATACTAGCTGTCAAGATTAGTATCGTTGTTTGGGCCTACTACTCATTTTCTCATTGAGGATACTGACAGTCTTTACGCACCGATGTGGCGAACTACAAATATGACATCATTCTCAACATACCTTTCCCTTTCTACATTTCTGAACTTCCTGAATTAGGTTATCTGTATTTTACTATTTCAAAAGGCTATTTGCACCCCCTTCGTGTTGCCTGTCATCCGTGTTCATTGTTGTTTAACAATGCATAAAACAAATTTTTTATTTCGCTCTTTGAATATGACAATAGGCAGGCTAGTGAAAATAGCTTCCGGACTACCCAGAATTTTAGATCACTAGTCCGGCTAACGAGTGAAAAAAAGATAAGAAAACCCCTGACACAGTATTTCACGTGTGGTATTGGAACTTTTGCCTTACAAATTTTTTTGCAACCCTCGGCCTATAGCAGAAGGAACTTAAGAAAAAGTGTGAAGGTTGCGAGAATGGTTCAGTCATAGGTACTCACAGGGGCAGAATCTCCTTTAAGGGGAACGTTTGGTTTTGCTCTCCGGCATCCAGCCAAAGTTTCCGAAGTTGGAAAATTTTTCCGATGGGGCAGCCCCTCGACGTGGTGTCATGGTCACTTTCGCTGCTGATGCCACCCCTGATGAAATTCTTAAACTGGCTTTGAACTCCATTCTTCAGTTTGTAAATTGCCATGCCAATTTTCGAAAATTTGTTGATTATTTGCCCTTCGAGGTTGTCCTGTTAGTGTCAGAGCAGATGACGAACAAAAAAAAAACATCTAGCTTTTTTACTACAATTCCGTTTTCTGGAACTTTTGATTACCCATAAATTAGTTCTGAAATAGACCTTAGTAGAAGACATTTTACAATCATTTTTTATGACACAAATTTTGTAAAGTTTGTCGGCGGTTTTTTAATGGTTCACGGTGGGCAAAAACTGTAGTAACTTGTTCCTACTCTTTTCTGAAAGGTGTTTCTAGAAACAGTTCAATATACACTAAGTTATCGTTCTTCTTTGAAAGTACTACAAGGTTGTTCCCCACAAAGATTTCATGAAGTAACTCTGTTTTTACTGCTGGACTGGACTTAATGTGCAAGTCAATGTTGCAAAATAATATTTTGTTTGTACAAAAATTGTTTAAAGTTTTGTCAATACTTTTACTCATAGTAAATATAAAATATATCTTTAAACAAACACTTCAACTCGTAACACATGTTCAGCAAGTACCGAAATTAGTAAAATTATTCAAAAACTATTATATTAACTCCCCAAGGGAGTCATTTATAACAACTTTTGAATGAACAACATGCTTGACAAAATGCAAAACAATATCCCCAATCACAAATATTGTAGATACAAAATACAAATAAAGTAAGCTTGGAGTTTTGCAAGTAACACAAACGTAGAACTTTTAGGGAGAGTGGATAGAAGTCACATACGAAAAGAATAAAAGCAATTAAACTGCTTCATCCAACCCCTTTTGAAAGGCTCTACCTTTTTCCTCTGTCAACAAACTGCACCTCCATGTGGCTGTCAGAAGGTTTATGAACAATGCTCAATTAAAAATAAAAGCGTTGTCTACCATATCAAACCAGATTGTTACGACGAGGATTTTGAAAGTTACTGCGATTATCAGACAGAGGGTGTTGGGGAGTAGCACACGAAAAAACAATTTGGTTTTGATCAGAAAAAAATTGGAAAATTGGGGCTATTAATGAAGAGACTTTTCCGGTGAAGGGTTTTTGAAATCAATTTGAAAAGATGAGCTTTTCTATGAAGAATCTGACTTCTTTCTTGAAAGAAAAAATCATGTAATCGGTCGGAACGACTGGTCACCGTCACGGATTACATGCTTCATCGTACCCATTACGGCTTCCCGAAGAAATTGACGTTTTTAAGCTGAAAATGGTCAGCTTCCCTTACTGGACCATGCCTCCTACTCCCGTCTGTGGCGTAGTAAGCATTTTCGCATCTGCGAGACAAATATGTGATCCCCTTCATTGTCGACGTTAAGTAACATAAAAATTGTAAAATAATCACGACTTGACGCCCCGTTGCCCATCCCTGATGTCCCTGTCTCTTCGTTTCGTCATTTAATTAAATGAATTCCAATATTTTGGCAATGTATACATTGAGTGGTATGAAACATAATATTTTAATTGAAAATTCAAAATACATTTGATTGTTTGATTGATTTAATGAGATGATGCCTACATTTCAGCGCTTGATACTCATAAAAAATAACATCTAAGAGTCCACATTTTTAGGGCTATATGAAAGTGACCCAAAGTTTACAGATAACATGTTGAATAAGTTGTGGCGACGTATACATTTTCGGGAAGGCCGGATTAAGTACAATTTGCTCAAGTGTGAGAAGAAAATATTGCTGAGGGAGAGTCATAAAATCGAAGTAGGCGAAGGGAGGGGTAGCCACCTTTAGACATTCGGGGATAGCACGTAGTAGGAAGAGGAGATTACTAGTGATGCACGCTAGATTTCAATTAATGAATTCCCGGTACTTGAAGGTTTCCGAAAAGTTCCGAAGAATTTTGGCCTTGTAGAACAACCCTAGGGCCTTTGATTGGTTCAAAAGATACTTTTTAAATAGAAATCCGAGTGGATAGTGCTCCTTTTTGCTTGAGTTAATTTGTAAACTTTGGAACTATTGCATAATGAACAAGCAAAGCCTAGGGGTGGGGGATGGAAAGTAACACTTTAAGGTATTCAGGAATCCAGAAGTCCAAGAAGGCAAGGAGTATTTACCAATTTACAAATGATGCATTCGGGGTTCCAGTGATTTCTTTAAGTATGCTTTTAGGTCTCCAAAAGAAAAAGAAGCATTCTGGCCTCGTACAACCCTAAGGCCTTTGATAGACTCAAAAGGAACCTTTTCGATAGAAATCCTAGTAACGCCTCTGTCTGCTTTAGACGACTTGTGAACTTTATAGAACATTCATTGAAATTTTTAAAGGGAAAGCCCATTTACTTTCTAACGTCGCCTGTGGGCGTAGAAAGCATACGATTGAATTTTCGGTATTCTCTTACATTTTGTGTGAAAAATATATCCGACCACAAACTTCCCATAAATATGGACAGGGGATTACGTGACCAAAAGTGTAGCCACCGTTCGAAGTAATTTAGGTTTACCAAAATGTCCACGGAAATTTTGTGGTATGCGCATTTTTATGATGAATTTGCCAAATTTCTTGCAAAACCTACTCAAAATCAGGCGCGGTTCTAAGGACACAATTTTTGGGGGCTATGTTGACATTGACCATGGTGAAACCGGATAAAGACAAGGTTCGTAGCCATAAATTCTGACATAGGGGTAACAGTACCGCTAAGGTTGGCACCGAAGAAGACTATGTTTGTAGCAAGTGATGCCACAAGATGATGGGAGTTTGTGGGAACCACAAGGGATGATATCTCAAGCCCTACAAGGATAGTTTAAAGAAATCGGACCCACGTGTGAACGTGAGCGCGAAGCCCGCAAAAAGTTTCTCTTCCCTTCCCCTTTCTCTTGCGATACAAAAAAAAAAAAAAAAAAATACGTGGAATTTGTGGAAGGTCTCACAAGTGAAGGCAACAAGGCTATAATAGTGCTGCTTTAGCTCAGCAAGCGTAGATGAAGAGTTGAGTATTTTTCGGACGGTTAGGGGATCATGCTGCCATGAGCTACCATAAGTCCCTGGTGTGGTTATTTTGTTGTTGAGATCCAAACTGAGGGAAAACCCCCGAAATGTGCAAGACGTTAAAACAATTGAAACACTAGCAGGGAGCTTTGAGCTGACCACCGAATGACACTAAGAATACATGAAACTCTTCTGAGCTCACAATTTAGTTCACTGTTATCATATCTTTACTTTAAACAAAATTTTGCATAAACAGCTTGCAACAGGGTGAAATGTACAATCGCCATGCGAGTAAAAAAGTATTTTTTTTTAAATTAATTTGTGGTTCGAGTTCATTCAAACCATAAAGTAACCACTGGCATGTTACAAATGTTGCTCAAAGTGTCAGATTGCCACATTAAAACCCGATAATGCCGCTTCTAACTTTGGGAGTACATCTAGATTATGCCAGAAAAGTTTACTGTTACTTTTGTGTCGATAATGTTCATAAGTGATACAACGAGGACTGTGAGGTTTACGCGGGAAGCTCGCCGATATTTGGGGGTATGCTTCATTGCTGGTGCTTTGATTTGCCGACATGGGGCCAAGTATCCTGACTGGAGCCAGTTACCCTAAGCCCGACAAATGCAATGCCAGGTTGCCGAAAGAATTCCAAACTCGGATCATAATGTATAAAAATAATATGAAAACTGATCACTAAAATAGTTTTGACACAGTTGCTCTTAATATCAAGCCTTAATTCATGAGGCTTGTACTCTTAAGCTCTATGGAATGAACTATGGAAGAAACTTAAACAACGGAAACTCTAGTGTAACAGAAGCGCACCGAGAATTAAGGGTTCACATTGAAGAAACTGCCCCATTGAGCAGTTGAAAGCAAAAGCAGCTTATCTGTCGTTCCCGTCATACTTTACCGTACCGATTAGGGCTCTGAATGAGGAATAAATTCTCCAGTGGGGGACTAACCCCTGACGGGAGACATGACCCCAGGGGATAGTGTTATCCCTGCTGGGGGCGTTTTGGCGCTTGTTCAAGGAGGCTGCCTACCACAGCATACGACGAGCAGCAGCTAAGACAGCTAGAAAGTTAGCTTCTGAAAGGCTGAATTTATGTTTCGCACTTATTTTTTTGTTTCCTTGTGTGCGTTGACCTTTCACCGTGTGCGGGTACACTAACGAAAACGCAAAACAAGTGCGAAACAAACTTGTTTCGTGTTTTGTGCTTCGTGTTTTCTGACGTCCGTGTGCGTTCGGCTTTAGTACTGGGTGGGTCCAGTATCGTCGTGTGAGGGAACCAGAAGCCCATGCTGGGGAGCCTGCTGAGTCCAGGGGCAGCTCTCGTATGGCGACCAAAGAGGACTATTTCTGTGGAAAAGTTACAAGTTTCATGACCTTACCATAAAAAAGCAATGCATGAACTTCACAAATATCCAAATTTCCAACAAAAGTCAGATAAACCGCTCACCAGGGGTGAAAATTAAGGGTGGAGGAGGAATAACTAAAACGAAAGAAGAGTGATAGACTCAAACAGGTTTTGGAATGATTGTAGTTTTACATGTATTAATATACATGTGCTGCCATGTGTGAGATCGGGGCGGGGGCACAGTACGAGAGATTCAGTTTCCGGAACTAAAATCCCCGCCAAAAGTAAGTGAAACAAACCTCTTTCCCCCGTTTGAATGTTGTCTCACACAGTTATGATCACTTTAAACCAACCAACATTGAACTGGGGGAAGGAGGGGGGGGGGGGAGAAAGCTACCAAGAGAGATAGATATGAGATTTTGTTTCATATGTTTTGGCGGATATTGTAAGTATAATGCTTACCAATTACTTTTCTCTCCAAGTAGTTCTGAGAAAATGATTATTCTCATCAAGTATGCTTTGTAAATAAATCTATTGGCCTAGCAACTGTATCAATGAAGAATTATACGAGTTTCGGTAGATAGCTTACACAATATTTGAAAGAAAATATTAAGTAAAACATCCTCTGATCAAGCATGAATAAGAAGCACGGGTCATTATACCCATCATTTTGGAACACATTACTTAACATATTATCAGATTCAAAAATGATTAAACTTTATTTTTCTTATCATTTTCTTTACTATCATATGAGTTGACGATTGAAACTCGTAAAATGAAGACCATGTAGAAATGATCAAAACTGAACACCAGTCCAGCACCAGTTGTCAGTGCGTGCCAAACACCTTTCGACAAATACAGGTCAGCCAAAGGGTCTTCTTCAATTACCCTACGAATTAGCCCTCACTTTCTGGTCTAGGGTAAGGGGAAATACTTAGAACGAGACTGAAACAGGCTATATCCCACCTAAGTGGCGTTCAGTGGAATTATCAAATACAGGTTTTCAAGTTTAAGTTCGGGACAAACTTGCTGGTGAAAGACATTGAGTTTCATTTGGAATGTTATAAGAAACACGTTAAGTTTCTTTGTCACGTAATGCAATTTAAAAATTATGTCTTCCCTATAACAAGGTAAACTTATGTACATTTCTTTCAAAATATTTGTACATTTAACAAGTTTTATTGTAAGGAAGTTATTGGGAAGCCTGTATGTTTATACTTTTTCAAAGATTTTATCAAGGTGGTGTATTTAATTTGATACTTTTGCCGACTAAAAGGAATTTAGACATGTAGAGCTCTCAAGTTTTAAATTGCATTAGGTATTGAGTTTAAAACGACGCTATCTTGAGTGGTTTCCCATATGTACAAATTTAAATTTGGCGGATAGATAGACTTGTTGTTGTTACAAACAATGCCCACTTCCGAAAGAAACAAACGCGGAAGTGTTTTTCCTCCATCTATTCCAGACAGTTACTAAGTTTAGTCAGCACCTTTAGATGTGCAAGCAAACTGAATATTGCCATGTTAGAGAGGATGTGGCATCCCCCCAAATCAGAGAGTTGCTAGCTATCTGCTGCCCAGATACATTCAGGAATAGCCCTTTAGTTCGTTCTAAATACAGTAAATGACTGCACTTTGATTAACATTCATTCAAACCATATCTCCACTCTGGTTAGTCAACTATGACTTAAGCAGTCAGTTGAGTTTCCCATTAATTTCACAAATATATGAGAGGGTATTAACTTGAACATTTTAAACTCAGTGCAGGCTACTGTGGCTTTGTACTGGAGGTAAACTAGACAGGTGGTTTGGTTTAACTTTGAGGAGGGGCTAGAAGTAAACTTAGTATTTACAATTGCCATTGTCTGCAGTGAAATTAGAGAGAGTTGAAGCAATCTATTCTTCTTGCGTGGTTTTAATTACGTCCAAACTGTGAAGTTATAAGAGCAATCTGTTTCGTGTGAAACGGGGACTGTTCCTTTCCGTTACAAGAGAGCCTTCGTTAATAACACTTCTTTCTTCTTTACTAAGTACAGAGAAACGCATGGAATCTAGATAATAATGGTATGACTAGATCTCCGTAGATTGAAATGTTAACTTACGTTTCCGGAACCGGATCTGAAAGTCTTTTCAAAATTGAGATAATACCATTTTCTATTTTCCTACGTTGCAATTTGTTCTCATTTTCATAATAAACGAAATTGATAAACAATAACGGAAGGCCACGCTTCATCGTTATAAGAACTGGGTTTGTGGCATCCAGGTGGCGGATATGAATTAAAGGGCATCCCCATCTTCATCTCCAAAATTGCCAACCACTCTTTTTTCGAATGCCGTATTCTGGGTAACTATAAGTAAAGCAAAGGACCGTTTTGTAGCAGATGTTTTAACGTTTAACCACGACTTTGCGCCCTCGTGTCCAAGGGCCTCTGGTGTCCCTGTTTTTCCTTTCTACTGCACTTCAAGAAATTCCAACATTTCCCCAACATACATACTGGAATACAACAACACAATATTTTGTTTAAAAATTCGAAATATATTTGATTGATTGATTGATTTAATGAGTTGATACCTGCAGTTAAGCTTTTGATACTCATGAAAAAGACTGACAAACAAGGGTCCACATTTGTAGGACTGCCTCTGTGAAGGTGATTCAAAGTTTACATGTAACATGTTGAATAAAACCCGGCAATAACTTATGTTGGAAAGGCCAGATGAAATCCGAGTGGCTAATGACTCCTGTTACCTTTGCTAATTTGTAAACTTTGGAAAAATGAAGAAGGAAAGCCGGGTGGATGGGGGGGGGTAGCACCCTTGGACATTCAGGAATTTCCCAAGGAGGCAAGGGACATTTACTAATGATACATTCGGGGTTCCACTGAATTGCTAACGATGCTTTAGGTTTACAAAAGAAAACGGGCATTATGGCCGTTAACAGGTTACCTTTTTGAAAGAAATCCGAGTAGCAACGCCCTTGTCTGCTTTGGGCAACTTGAAAACTCGAGAACATTAATTGAAATCTCTAATGAAATGTCTACTTAAGCTCTGCCGTTTTCCTTAGACGTAGGGAGCATGCAATTGAATTTTCGGTCATCTCTTAGATTTTGTGTGAAAAATGTATTTGACCAACGCCTCCTCATAGGATATGGATGAAGGATCACGTAACCCCAAAATAGGGTCGCTTTTCTTTGAAATTACTTTGATTAACCAAAACGTCCACGAAATATTGTCGTATGCGCAATTTCCGATGAATTTACAACATTTCAGGCAAAACGTAACATAAAG
>WURT03674817.1:0-17141 GCA_009936505.3 Holothuria glaberrima | reverse complement strand
TTTCCAACACCTTAATATAGCATTTTACCAGTGACTGAAAGAAATGGGATAACATGGCATTATTGGGAATAAAACATGCATGCATCATCGAAACCTCAATGCATTTTTGCATTCTGGATGTTTCAAGAAGCTCACCATGTGCACTTTCCAAGCTGTAGCCACACCATTCACTTAAACTACTGTAGCATCATTGTGGTTCAAACCTAATGTTGTACTTTATTATGTGCAGTAAGAGTGTGAAAAGTTCAAAACTAAAGAAAGATATTTACCATTTTATAAATTTATGCTAAATTTTATTTTGTAACCCATTTCTAAATTTACATAGATTTCTGTTTTTATAACAGTAGACTTTCTTTTTGAAAAGTTAGGATTCCATACTGTAAAAACATTAAGTTTTATCGCTAATCATTATAATATCCAACGCAATTTGAATATTTCTTCAACTGCTTACAGTGTAGGTGGGTTTCGGGAGTCTGGAATCACAACTGGGAGTAGGCAGTCGCCCCAAGTTTGTTTCCAGAAGTCTGCTAAATCTTACAGATCTCCTCATATTTCACTCACAAGTATCTTTTATTATGTTTCTGTATAAAAACTCTAAATGTTGAAGGCTCAACCAAGGAGTCATTCTGCATGAATTAACAAACAAGTAACAAAAATATTGTCACATGATTGATAGGAGCCATTCCTCAATTAGGATGATGGGGTACACAAATTCAAATGGGGGGGGGGACTACATTTTCCCTTTAAATTATATACATGATATTCCTTTGAAAATGATGAAAAACTACTAAAGTTACTACATTTTTGAATTTTTTTGATGTTTTTATTTGTGGATTTTTCCTTCTCAGATTGTGTTTCCCATGTGAACTCTGTTCCTTGAATTTTTCAATTTTCAGCAAAACTGTTAAATCCTGTCTCTATCAAAAACCTTTGGAAAGAATCTTTTCTATGCTTATCACAATCAGAAACTTTCTTAGTTTTTGGCTGCATCTGCAGCCATCTAAACGGCATTATAAGCTGCTACAGTTGCATTTCCTACAGGACTGCATAGTTTATGGAGGATACTAAACCTACTACATTTTTCATTATTAAGGGGGGGGGAGTGAGAAAGGAATCAGAGGCATAAGAATAAAATAAAAAGTAAAAAATAAACAGGACTTGATTAACTTTCACAGTTTTGCAAACACATTAGGTTTATGGAATTGATACCAGACAGAAAATTCTGTCATCTTTAAGGAGATGAGTGTCAGAATTAAAATTCAACTTTTTTCATTTCATTCTCATACATTTTTCGTGAAATTTACGAGGTAACATTTTTTAGAAAAAAAAAGCTTTTTTGTTTTAATTTTTAATTACACAGTACAAAGATGAATTAATGGAAAAATTGAGATTAATAAAGTCTATTTAGATTGCTCTGTAAGTAGAAAAACATCTCCAAGAAGCCTACCACTGTACGTGTCAAACAATATGTCTTGAAAATCGATCCTTTCTAAGTAACCTAGCACCCTGAAAGTCAATTTGAATCAGACCAGTCAGTTGCGAGACATTTTGCCAAGGTGTGCCATACAGGAGAAATGTCATACTCAGAAGCAATGCAGAGCAGTGTCACTATTCAATCGTACACGCCTTCCTTGAAGTGGCCCCACACAGCTGTGCGGAATGGTTATGCACTCCTGTTTAATATTTCACTGTCACTGAGAGCTTCTAGCTGCCTTAGAGCTGCTGCGTAATCTATGTCGACCGGTGAAAAGTCTCGGCACAGCCTCACTGCTGCAGCCATCAAGTTATGTATCTCTTCGACCAGACATTTGTTTCCGGTGTGCCATTCTCGACACATGCTAATTAAACCAGGACGGAGGCCACCCTCTTATTGATAATTTTATTTGTACGTGTGTGTGTGCATTACCCAAAGATGGCAGTTTTGTGCTCTCAAGGGAGAAATGCAAGATGACTCTGAAAAGATGTGACTTCCACAATTTTGCTCTGTTTTTAGTGACACTGTCAAAATTTAGAGGTTGACTATCTTTTTCTCTGTCTGTAGGAATACTGCAGATTATCCTTTGGAATAATAGGACTGTTTGTCATTCTCTGGTGAACTAAAAAGAACAAACTAGACCGGAAGAGGCAAATGTACTGTACTTCTCTGGCTTCACTTTAGGCATTATTTGGTCTTTTCTTCATATGACTTTAATGGCTTAGGCCCTTGAAGAACAGAAGCTGATTTTATTGACAAGGTTATTTGCATAAAATTTACATACCAAGTCACGTTCCTTCACTTTTGTATTTCTTTAGTGTCACAGTTGGTTGATTAGGATTTAGCACTTAAAAAGGTTTTGGTTATTTTAAAAAGAACAACCACTGACTCTATTTTGTAAGGAGTAACAGTAGATTTTCTACAGGAATGGTTCTCTCCAGGAATAAAAGTGATGCTTTAAGCCTTCTGACCACCATCTCCATACAGGAAGTGTGATCAGGTGTCAGTCAGCGGTAATTTCACTAATTGGTCATCACCAAGGATTTTCTTGAAAAGAATAATATAATTTTGGTAAATAATGGAGGTATGGTCGATAACAGGCACCAACAAAATAGTGGACAGAATTTTATAAGTGTCACCACAAAGGAAGGATTATACAAATTTCCAGTTTTATGTCAATAAAAGTAAGTGCATTCACTTTTTTTTTTTTGTTTTTTTGAAAGGATTCGCTGTAGGATGCCTTAAGTTGGAAAAGTTGTTTGGTTTTAAATTGTGATGTCGTGCATAAATTTGTTATCATTGTTTGTTGCATGTTAAAGTCTCCTTCTGGTCACAATTATATCATTCCAGTTAAACCTTTTTGAGTGGAACTAATTTCATAGGACTTTTTCCAACATGAAATTGCTCCCAAATGAGATATACACTTGGGAGGAAGTGGTTTAATCATGACTCATGTTGGTTCCATTATATTGGTTGTAATACTGTCGTAAGTTAAGATTGGTGTGAAGTAATGGTGGTAGCATTTTTAATGTAGTTTTATGTTTTGCAATAGCATTCTGCATCAGAAAATGAAAACTGTTTGGAGATGAACCCATTTACTGTGTAGTTCTTGATTTCATAAATGCCTCACAAGATATTAAACTAGTTCTTTACATATTTTAGCTCTCATCTTAAGTAGGCTGTGTATCACATCATGAAAAAAAGTTCAGGATGTTTGCTTTTGAATTTATGTGTTACATTCAAACATTCAAAAATGAAATCAGGGAATCATTTTAAGCTCATGTTTTCCTGAAAAGTGTTATTTAACCAAGCCTTTAAAATTTACAGAAAGTTCTCAAAGTAGTTATGTTTCTAAACTTTGGTCATGTGATGTTAGAAAATAGTCATATATTGTCTTGGACCAGCGTACTTATTGTTTTCTTTCTGACAAGTTCTATTCTATGTTGTAGATAGTAAGATGACGTTTTACGGCTCAGTTTCTAAACAATTTTCTAGGTTGTAACCACAATAGTTAAGAATGCATTGACATAGATAAATGGTTTGGAGGGAGACTGGGGTGAGACTGGGGTGAGACTGGGGTGGGGATGGGGTGGGGATGGGGATATTTTAGTTACAATTGGGGAGTGGTGGGGGGAGGGGCATTTAAGAGAATTAGTGTAATTGGAGCCATCACACATGTAAATTTTACGGATTCCCTTTTATCTTTCTTGATCAGTCCTTCATACTTTCAACCTATACCTCCCCCTCTCCAGGAGAAGAGCTGTCACCTAAACTTGAGGACCTTGGTATGCTACTGTAAATTAGGAACGTTTGATGTCAGTCACATGACACATGTATGTGTATATATTGTAAAAATTAATGCAGGATAAATCATGGGTTTACATTTAGTCTGCAGTGTTTATGTTGTACTACTGTACATGAAAGATGTATATGCTGGAAGTTAAAGGGGAAGTGCAGTCACCCCAATTTGAATTAGTACACCTAATATTCTTTTTCATGTTTGGCTCTTTTTAATCGTGTGACATAACTTTTGTTACCAAATTGTTAAATTAATGCAGAGTAACTCCAAACTTTACCTGTACCTTATATAATCAGTGTTTACATGTAGCCTTGGAAACATCAAAGATACTTGAAACTGAAATAAAGGGAGATTTGACAGATTTACTTGATGTTGCAAAATAAATGTGGGGTAACTGCTCATTCCCTTTAAAGAGGAGGTTTGATAGAGCTAGCTCTGCTAAATTGTGATCTTTCAAAGTATAATTGAAGCTGCCCAATTGCCCTTTAAATCATTGTCTTCATACATAAATACATAAGCCAGGGGGCAGGATGTTGCACCCCCCCCCCAAGTTCAGGACAAATGACCTGTACATCATTGTCTGTGTACATCATCCATCACATCAACAAATTTTGGAGGGAAATATAGAAATGGAATTTTGGCTCCAAGCCTGGTCACAGTCTCGCTTCATAAAGTCTGCCTTAAGTATTTTACCATTGAAACCAACTCTAGCTGCTTGGGGCACTTCCTTTCCTAAATCCAACAGTGGTGTGGTTCAAGACAATGGACCTCCCTTGTGGAGTGAAACCAGGAGTAAGGGAGGGTGATGACTAGGTCCAGCCTTTGGCATCTCACAATTCTTGGGATTATGGTTTCCAGCTTAAAATGCTAGTTTTATGCCAGTTTGTTTTATTTTTTATTGGTGTACTCTGAGGTGATAGAGAGTAGGCTCTTGAACTGGAATGTGACTGACTTCTAGCAGTGGGGAATAATAAGACTGAATATACTGTATTCACTGTATATTGCAGGTAAAAGTGGAATATTTTATGTTTCTGTCAAATTTGATTCACGCTTTTTGTAAAATGGACTCTTATCTTTCATAGTATCTTTTAATTGCTGAAATAAATGGTAAGCACAGTGTGTACGTATACAGGCCTGTATATTTCTGAAAAATTTGTTTTCAATAATTATGAAGAATGGTATGGTTTGTGTGAAGCAATTTAATAAATTGTTTGTATTCTGATTATAAGTGAAAAAACAGAGTAAAGGCAAAGACAGTTACTTGAAGGCAAATCTAAGTTGTATATATAAAGTTAGACCTGTGGCTGTGCATGTCTTGAAAAACATCAATTTAAATGTCTTTGGACATGTAAATATCATACCTGCTCCTGCCAATAGTGCATTCCTTTCATATAGAAGTAGCTGTCAGTGGCATAGCCATGAAAGAACGTGGAAGAGGGCAGGGGGCAATACCCCCAAATTATTTGTAACATGTATTTGTCCCTCCCAAATAAGCTACACCATGATGGTATTGTAGATATTTTTATGCTTAAACCTCAAAGACTACCTCTACAATAGGAATGGTAAAATCATAGCAAGAAAGCATCATTTCAGTTTCCATGCATTGAATCATTGTGTACATTGCGTACATGCATGTGAGTGTGTTTTCAGAAAGGTGTTGGGCAGACATATAATCATATGTTTATTTTGGTCCCCCCTCCCACCCTTGAGAAAAGCCTTGGCCCCTTAACAAAGAAATTTCTGGCTACACCACTGGTAGTTGTTAAACATTTATATTCTTTATAATAGGTACAGTTTTCGGTTTTCTAGTCTTTGCATAATTTTTGCTTGTCAGGATTTTGACAGTCAGTCTACAGTTCTGAAAAAACATAATATATAATATATAATATATTATCTTTGTCATGTTGTATTGTTTGAAGAGGAGTATATATTTAGAAAAAAGGAGTTATTTGTACCTATGTTTCTTCATTTTGAATTAATCATAAAATTAATACATGAAATTGCATTTTCTGTTGGATTCAGACAATTTTCATTATAGTCCTTGCACCTGCAATTGGATCAAGAAAAGCATAATTAACAAGTTACTCCTAATTAAGCAAGAACAATAAAGGATACATTCATTTCTATTTTAGAAGGAACGTGAAAGTACCATTCTGTGTCAGGTATGATATGCCATCCTGTCAATTTATTTTAGCTAAAAGAACTTTCTCTCTCAAGCCTTATTACAATTTTCTAGAGAAAAGCTCAATATGAAAGGATACAATGGCTATCATTGAATGTATACATGTAGCCTTGGAAGTATTTGGAATTGTTTTTTTTTTTTCATTTATGAAGCTCCTGCAGAGCTCATTCTGAGATGAAGGGAATTTAGTACAGTATCTGTTGCATGGACAAAAATATATTTAATAACATTTAGGACTGTTTTGCATTGTCAAGTTGGTGGAGTGATTTTAATTAACTTCACCAGCTGTAAATGTGATTTATTTAAATGACCTCAGCATAGCTCACTGGCATGACATTTTTCTCTGTTGGGAAGGAATAAGCTTTAGCTAATATCTGCCTAATAAAATGTGTTACAAGTGCCAATTAAAATCTGATGGCCTGTATCAAGTAAGAGATGTTGTGTTTGATGGAGCTGTACTTTTTTTCATTTAGTTCCTTGCACTTTTTATTTGAAAAAATGTGGCTGGCATTAATAGATACTGGTACAGATTGAATAGGTTAATTTAAGATTTTTGGGCAGCATGAAGATGAGGTTTGCGCAGGGCTCCATGATGTATTTATTGTAACTATAATGTAGTTAACAGCCATCTTAAAAGGAACAATTTTACCATTGTGTACAAGATTGACACTGCTGCATCAAGTGAAATGCAGCGGGCATTCTGTCAGTGTGTGGTATAAATTTGCTTTAAAACTTCCTTTTATTATTGTCAGCAAATAACTTGCCACAGATTATGCAACTAAACAGTTAGGAAGAATAGGGGCTGAAAGTACATTGACACCATGCATTCAAGTATTAGAACCTTTCAGCTCAGCAAAAGAGGTTAAACAGAATCGTATCACAAGTTTTTGTGATGGACGAATATTTAGTGGGTATGCTCAGATAGTTTTTTCCCATGCATATAGCAAAAATAACTGAATCTCCTTTAATTTGCAATGTCAGGCATATCACCAAGATGTTTCAGGGGCAGGGGGGGGGGAGGTTTCAATACCATAGCCTTGAAAGGGTTGAAATCGGACACTCAAAAATTTCAGCAAATATTGTGGTTGTTGACGAAGTATTCAAGGATGGAAGAGGATGTGAAAGAGGGTCAGTCCTCCTTTCTTTATAAAAATTATCGGGGAGGGGGAACCACAATCTTATCATTTGGCTGTAATCCTGTTCTTGTGCCCAAATTTAACTCATCTGATGCTTGTAGCAAACAGTACTTCCTGGATGTAGAGTGGATTAAGTGACATTTATTAGACTGTTAGTATGTATTCTTAGAAGTGTGTGGTATGTAAAAGTTGTCAAGTATTCATTGAAACTCATAGAGTAATATTTCTGTCGGCAGCTGTAAACTAGAAATGCATGGGACCTTATCTTATCACTTCCTGATTTCAGTGAACCTACAGTAATTTGAGGAAACTGTTTTGCTGGTGTATTTTCGGATCACAAGAATCCCATTTACTGTAAAGGTATCAATATTTGTTCCTTCTTCGTACGGATTGACAAGAAAATCCTAGAAAAAATGAAGTTATTTTGGAGCAATTGAAGTTTGAAACTGTGGTAACGACACAATGAGGATTTCCTGGCCTAGAAAAGGCTTTAGTTACTCGAGCAAAGTCAAATTGGCTGTATATCTTGCGTTAGTTCGGACATTATCCCTTTTGGGGCTATTTCCTGAGAATGTAGTCTCACAGCAGGATGTCTGATTCAATTCTTAAAATATATTTTTACTTTTGGAAACTTTTGCACCCTATTGTGAGCTCACGATAGACAAAGGAAGAACTGAGCAGAAAACAGATATATCATAGAAACTGAACTGTTGTTATTTATAATAAACAGTGTTAAGGAAGCTCCTTTTTTCTGTGTTTGTGGAATAGTTTTGTGTAGTTACTGCTATCATGTGGAATAAAAGCTAGGTATGTGGGCTTTTGGCCAAGACAGTAATGGATTTTGATCTCAATATGGAAAATCCATTGGAAATGTAATATCTGTAAGAGTTTTTAAAATGTATGTCTTGAAATTTTGAACATTCTGAGATACTCATTAGCTATGCGAAAAGATTTGCTTGGAGTATAGTGTAGTGTCAATGCACCTGTTTTGTTAACCCTGTGTTATTCCTTACTGAGTTACTTGCCAGCTGGTTTTTGTGATATATAGTGTTGACATTTCATAGGAATTGGCAACTGATTGGTACTCCAAATGTAAACCCGTGAGTGTTCAGGGTGTATATCAATATTACAACTTTCGTTGTAACGAAAGGTGAAATAACCAAAGGTATAAATGTTAGAGATATCTTGTAAGAGCTTCTTCCTAGTTACAGGTTTGTATATGTGCTGGTAATGTTTTTTTCATGATTTTCACTGCTCACATGCCATGGAATCAGTCGGTTTTCCAGGTCTTTCCATTACCCTAGCAATACCGGAGTGAAAACATTAGTTTGACTGCTGTATGGTTGTATGGACTTGGTCCGGCAATGCGTCTCTTTACTAATCATGGGAACTCATTACGCACTAGACTGGTGGAGTGAAAACAATCACTAGTCTACACATTGTGGGCAGTACGCACAACATGTTGTTTTCACTCCAACACGTTGTTGTTGTAGGGAAGTAATGTTTCACCGACTGACTTCATTACCTCAGTGTATGAATATTGACACTCTTAGTTACAGTACTGTTAAGGTTGCTACAGTACTAGCTTTGTGCAGTGTAATTTTACGTTGGTTGCAGTTTGATGTTTTATCATTTAAGTGGTCCGTCCACTAATATTCAATCTTTCCATCAACTGTTGGTTGCCAGCTGGGTTGTGCTGTATCTTTTCATTCTACACTGATCATGAGTATGTGTGTGCACCAGAATTCTATTGAGTTAGCATTGATTTTGCCGTGTTGTTTCTCACTTAAAAAACTTGTCTTCCAAACTTGTAATTCTCTCTAAAAATAGGCAGTGCATATTTACTCTGATACCTTGAGAACTGTCCTTTGGATGCACTGATCAATAAACGAATCCACCGCAAATTACTGGGCAATCTCTGTGGTAGAGGGGCTCAGTTTGTGCCTGTGTGAGCTGTCTTGCAATCTCTTCACAGCTTTGCCTCTCTCAGCCAATGAGCGGAGCTCTCCATCTCAATCAAATTAAAGTAAAAGAGAGAGAAAGAGGGAGAGGAACCTCAGTCAGGAAATGTTTACAACACTAGTCGCTAACATCCGGTCGTCTGTATGATTGATTACCGACCCTAGTGCTCCGGAAATCAGTCCGATATCTCCTGACTGCGTAGGCGGGAGAGAAAGGAAAGGAAGGGAAAAAATGAGAGAGAGAGTCTCGATTAGGATGTAATGTGAGACAGGTCTTCTGAAAGGATAGTAGTTGCACCGAGGCAAAATATGTAGCGAAGGTTAAAATATGTTAGCTGTGTGCTGTTAGGCAGCAACAAAGCAGAAAATTACATATTTGCCTTGTTAGCATATCAGTTTAATTGGATTAGTCAATTATTGTAGCCACCGCTCGTATTTGGTTCTCGTAAGACCATGGAGAGTGGGTGGTTCCAATTTATGCCGTGTTTAGAAAACAGGAGAGTTAAAAAGAAAAATTTTTTAGCGGCTGGGATAACATTAGCCAAATAAAGTGATGAAATTACAGGAACTTGATACGACATTGTATGAGAATTAAGGACCAGTAATGAAGGGAATGTCTATCAATTTGGTTTGCATAGCCAGCATATATCAGTTTGGAGACCTTTCAACTTGAGTAAATTTGAGTGGCTTGGCTGGCATTTGGATTTAGATATCAATAATTTTGCAACTGCTTTGGTCCTTTTGTTTCTATCACAATGCTGTATTTATGAGAATATTTATACTTTAAGGTTAAAAGTCCATCCCATTCACACTGGAAATTGTATACTTACTTCCAGTTTTCAGGGTAGAGTTACATGGTATTTTGAATTTTTATGTCAACTTTTCCATGTGGGTTTGGGGTACTGTATCTGGTTACAGGTCATGTGCAGTTCATATGGAGGACATTGGTTGCATATTTTCAAACAGCAGTGTTTGCTTGGGGATGGAATGTGGGTACTTGATCAGGAAATCAATATAATATGTTATATTTCAAGGAATAATATAAAGTTGAAAGTCTCTGAAATTCAAAAAGTCTAAGGATTATTAATTTCTGTTCCATATTACATCAGTGAAAACATCAAGGTTACGTGTACATACGACTGCTACACATTATGCATATCCACACCAATATGACTACAATAGCTGCATAGTTTGACAAAATGCATTTCAGTACTGAATAAATAATATTCTGTATTTTACTACCCAATTCTGAAAAAAGTTTATAGTAACATCATTTTCAGTAGTAATTCTGGCACTAGTAGATAAGTTTTATTCAGTGGCTACCTCTTTCATGTTAGAAGCATGGTAATTTCTAGTGATGTATTAACAGAGTAATATTCTGTTCTTCTGTAACTTAGTTTGTTGCAAAGTACTGTACTTTGACTGTAAACACATTGTTGTCAGCTACTGGAGGGCCCTACCCCTTGTCAAATGTTGACCCCTCTAGTATATAATTAGTAGTGGAGTATGATTTGAAAATGGGCCCTCAGCCTAGCTAACATGCCTATAAATTGCATAATGAAATAAGTCAGCAGTGTAGGGCCTTATTGCCTGAGGTCATATTTGAGTATAATGTTTAATACAGTAGTGGGCCAAATCCCCTCTGTCCACCCCTCGTTTCCATCAAAAGGTGTTCAAACCTTGGTCCATGTGCTGACTCTTGAAAATCGGAAGGGATGTTGTACAACTCTTCTGTACAATACGTGCTGCATTGCTGTCCATGTATAAGAACTCTTTGATACATTTTGAACATCAGTTCAAATCAAGTTTGGCCAGTTCAAATCAAGTTTGGCCCCCTTCCCAGCTGAGGCTAAAGATAATATACAATAGGCAGTGTGTAACATTGGCTAAAAGGATTCTTTCACGGATCTTAAAATCGAAGTGTGGACAAACATTTATACACATATAGCTTCGCTGAAGATCACCTCTTTTCTTTATTATTAGGGGCATACATGATGAGGTGAATTTTACTGCAAAGTGCACATGGACCATGGAAGTACTTTCTTCAAGGTTTGGGCCCTACATACTCCGGACCCTACATATAATGAAAATACTATAGCATGATAAACTGTTTGCAAGGATTGTTATTTTATCTGCCTCTTCTGCTCCTCCCACAACCATGGTATCCCGGTATCAATCAATCAGGAAGAAATTCAGGTTGATGTCGACTCAAAGGCCCAAGATGGGGAACCTTGGAATGTCAGGCTGCTGGACCATGAAAAACCGACCAGGTTGGCTTCCATGTTAGGGGCTCTATCCACTTAAAGGGCAATTAGTAGTCTGTCTAACATTACTTATAAACATCAGTGTAACTTCTCAAAACTTCAACTTCATACTGTAGACTTGTAATGTGAGTACGATGTCCAGGAGTTTGAACAAGGTTGTAGTGATGTCACCGTAGTTGTGAGTATGAAAGCATATACCTAAGGTTTCTCATGAGGACACAAAAACTTGTGGAATGTTGGGGAGGGGGTTGACTGTCTATGCCAGAGGAAACAAGAAAATGTTCTGAGTTATTTCAGTAATCTGCAAAAGGACTTGGTTTTGCTGCAATTTCAGAGGACTGCAGTCCCCTAGTTCCACAGGCTTTCGTACATTAGATTTAATTAGAACGAATCTTTGCATCTAGTGCCTATTACTTTCAAATCCTTTCTAACAAGCAACTGTACTCAAGTATGAATCTAAGAAGGTGTTCATAAAAAGATAAAACAGATACATTGCATATTGAATATTTTGAGATTTTCTAAAATAGACAATTTATTTAATCCTTACAAACATACTGCTATGTAGTTCTGTTGGTGGGTCTCCAAGATTTGGGGAGGGGCATCCATCCCAGGATTATAGCTATATTTCTAAGGTAATTTTTTTGACATTTCAAGACAATAATTCTTCAAATTAAAAATCATTGGGGTCTTCAGCCTTCCCCCTTCCTTGCCTATCCAGGGTTTTTACATCCCATCGTGGTATGTTTAATTTTACTTACGACCATTTCAGGTTACACTTTTAAAAGCCGGGACTCTAAGATTAGCACACAGTGACATTTAGTTTACAAAATTCCCAACATGCCTTGGCATTATGGGACCAGGGAGTTGATGGGACGCTATGGTAAACCATGTTGCTAGTATGGTAAACAAACTTTAAGCCCCGCAGTTTACAGACAAAATGCTTTGAAAAGAGACAAACAGTTTGGTTGGGGAAGGGGAAGTGGAATCTGACCTTTTCTTCTTTATGCTCAAATTTCAGTTTTCAATTCCCAAGAAGCCTCAATGTTAATGTAGTGGTGTTCTGTACTGTTGATGGCATTTGGAATCACTTTTTATGGCTATTTGAAGATGGTATTTGGGTACTTAACCATAGCTAGTAGTAATGGTTAGATATGGTACACTGATGGAGATGGTACTGTGGTGTTATTGTATACTCCACCTGTTGTAACCAGTAACTAGAAAGTAAACCGTTCCTGTTTAATAGTGCGAACTAGATTCTAGGCCACTGTAGCACCGAAACTTTTTTGGGAAAATCATGGAGACTGTATGCATCAGTAATCAACACTGACAGGAATACTGTGTACAGAAGGAAACACTGTCATAAAGTAGGTAACAGGGACATAGTGGGCACAGATTAATAGAAACACTGTGCTGTTTTTATGGGGACAGTACAGCATTCCCCTGGCAAGTAGAGTTAGTGGACAATATCTCTGTGCTTTTGCACTAGTTATAAATGGAGAAATGACAAGATTTTAAAATCAAGGGTATATATATATATAACAAAACCTTTAGAAACCATCATGACTTACCTCTGTTGTGAAAATTACTTTAGAATCTTCCCAAAAAGGATAAAATCACATGAGTAACTACTGAAGGTATGAGGAAGCACAAGTCATCTGGCTTTTTGTGGTACAGTTGAAGCTCCTCCATAAATTAAAAGACTGCACTGATTAAACACGCAGTGATGCACTGTCAGTGTTCTCCCTACTTCAGTTTCTATGCATAGACTTCATCTTACACCTCCTTCTGTACTTCAAGGATTGTCAGTACTTTACCCATCATCCTTTACCTCCTATATTTTCATGGAACCTCACCATCCTGTTGTGTAATCTGAGGTGAAGAAATAAAATCCCTCTCCCAGCACAAGCCAAGGGAGGGGAGGGAGCAGTGGATTCTCCTTGAAAATTTCTTTTGCTCCCCCCCCCTTCCACTCTGGAAGCTACTTCATTACCCTTCTGTACCTTTTCTGGCTATACAAGCCTGCTCTAGCATTTAAAAATGGAACTTCATACAATCTGTTAACCTTAGATGTGGAGGGATTTCCATTTGAATTTTTTACTGACAACATAACAGCCTAACATTGGTAAAAGTAGGGGTTTGCAGGTATAGTCCCCATAATCTTCCTGCATTTACAATTCGTATGCACATACACCCCCTCCCCCATCCACCCTTTATTTATTTTGGAAAAAATATAAACTACATTGAGTCCATAGCTTGAGTGCCCTTGGAGTGTAAGACCAAAAAACCACCCTTTTTCCTCCTCACCCTGTTAAGATTTGACAGAAATAAAAATTGCCGCATGGAATATTTATTGAGAGGACCGATAATATATTGCACAGAGCTGCGAATGCTATGGTAATGGAATATCAAGGGGTTCGAAGGCCACTCAAAATAGTTGGAGTTTCCCTGGAATGTCCGTTTGATGGTGCGACAATTCACGCATGCCTTTCCTCTATTCATAAGAGTGGCAGTGACACCAAAAAATATAGATCGTATGATTATAGAGCGATCTAGTTTTTTAGTGTAGGTTGTTCTATAGTTACAGCGTAGTGATACAAAATACTGCAGCATTCTACTTCTTGCATTTTGTCATCAAGGGCACTCCTCACACATTAAAATAGTGTTTACATGTACAAAATTAATTTATACTGCACTGCAATGTACAGTATGGAATGAATCAGTGTGTGTGCCTTTTTGGCTGCAGTACTGTCTTGATAATGTGGTTTCAGTTGCATAGCCAGGGTATGGAATACATTTTCAGGAATAATGAGCCAATTATGTGTCATACTTGGCTGCCTTTTCTAAAAAAAAATAAATTTTCAAATACATTTTGACAATATTTTACTCCATTTTAACAATTCAAAAGTTATCCATATCATTCAAAGGAGTCATTATAATATTTGTCAGGCATAGTTGATTTTGGACATTCTTTTTTCATTTGCTGTTCGTGCGAACATGGGAAGATTGAACCCCCCCAATCACCCACCCCATGGCTTTGCTCCAGTACCTTCATATCTTGCAGTTAATATACAGTACTGTGAGAGGCATATTACTTTGAAAAATGTGTTCTCTGGTCACCCAAGCTTGTAAAATATAAAAAGCATGATAACTATATATTTAGATGAAAGAAAAATGAAAATTTGAACAAAATGATGACTTGGAAGACACAGACATGTGACTGTTATTACAAACAAAACATTGTGAGCTTGTGGTTGCTTAGCATTCAAGACCTGAACCTAAACCTGAAATCATGACTAATTAGTCCTTTGCCTGCCCCTAAACCTGCAATTGATACTAATAGTCCATTACTGATTGCCACTAGCCACTCTCCACTGATCTTGTAGACATTACACTTTACTTAATTTACTGACTCATACAGTGGTGAAAAGGTCAAAGTCATTTTTTCCCCTGATTTCTGGCTCCAAGATGTAGCTACCCTACTTCTTTTTTTTTTTGTTTTTTTACAATTCTTTGGCCCTTTGTTGATTGTTGGTAGTCTTGGTGGCACCATGGTGTTTGAAAGTATTTTCATTTTGAGTTCTCCGACACATTACCGACTGGGTGCTTAGTTCGGAGTGGTGTACATAGTAAAGGCCTCTAGTGGCTATGGGAGGTGCATCCACATTTATATAAGGACCCCTTCTGTGCCTTAGTTGGGTTTATTAGGTCAACAAGCTAAGTTGGTACACAACAGCTTGTTTTAGGCCACTTCAAACTTGGTCAATATTTTCACAGCAAATATTTACCATCTCACACCATATTTTTTCCCCCAATTCCTGCTAGCGTTGTGTTTTATTGAGACTTTGCTTGATGTCAGGTATTCATAGAGTTAACAAAACTCATTAGAGCCCAGTGTGTGGTTGATTTAGTTAGGTGGGTCCTGGGCAATGTACTTTATAACAAGTTGTATTCATACAAACCTGGATCTTTTTTGAATCAATGAAATAGAGTGTCAAGGTAGTTGGCTGCATGCCCATTCATTGCCGCCACCGCCTGTTGAATGGCCGTGGATGATAACGACTGCGGTCACACTTCTGGCGTGAGCCGTGCTGTTATCTTTGATCTTTATCCTTAATTCATTGTCGTTGGGCTACCAGCCATAATTTGTGCTACCCTTCATCATTCTTTCTATTGGAAATATTGCTCTTTAATAATTTGTTGGAAAGAAAAACTTCCTTTTACTTCATTGGTGGTCATATTACAGTAAAATCATGCATGTAAACTTTTGGCTTATTCAAAATTGGAGTTTAAAGGTGTAACAATTCTCATGGTGCCCTCTCATTCTGGCCCACACAAACAAAGTGAGGTACAGTATTGTACGTATTATTTTCTCTTTTGCACTGTTTTAGAACTCCTTAATGTTTACTTGTTGGAGAATTTTATATGCTTTTATTTATGTGTAGTTTTTTTTGACATCCTTGGAATATTCATTTTACTTATACTTTCAAAACGCTTGACGGAATCATTAAAACTCTGGAGAAGTCATGGAAATTTAATAGTGAAATTCCTAGACATATCATTATTATTTGTAAAAGGAGCAAAAAATTGTACAAGTCTAGTGATGGAATTTTCAGTTTTTGAAAGAAAGGTAGCTCAAATTTACTTTTGCACCTATTCTAGTTACAACAGTGTAATCAAAATAGGGAATGAGCTGTACTTGATAATTTTTTTACATAGCCTGTGTTATAGTCGTTAAATTTTAGGGTCCCTGCAAAAACATGTCAAAATTTGGACTGCTTTCACCATAGGGAGCTGAGCAGATCCTGTGCTTGAGATCAAGGGTTTTGCTTGATACCATACAGTAAATCTGATCCCAAGCAAGTGATTGACAAAGAGGAAGTTATGAAAATAAAACTCAGATCAGGGAGGTAATACGACCTCACTGCTCAAATGATACATACCCAAATGGTGTAAAAGTATTCGTAATGGAACAGCTGATTCCCCAAGCTTCCACATACAGCAAACAGTTGATTTTCTTAGTTAGAATTATCGTGTAGTGAGGTTGGCTGGTGTGGCGTACCATAAGCTATTCATGGTATTATACTGTGTTCAGTATGGTAGGTTTTGCAGCTACGTGTTCTGCACTTATACATAAATTTCAGGGGAATAAAAATGATTTTGCATCATACGTCACCTTGAACTTAAGTAAATTCAACGAGTTTTCACACACAGGATTTTGATCCCTCTTCAAGATCAGATCCACCCACAGGAGTAAATCAGAAAATGAATTTGTATCTAGAAGATACTTCTGGAGATTTATATTCTTAGATTCCACTTTCAGTCTGAAGGAATTTTGAAATCAATGGTTTCAGTAAAAGTGGTTGTAGCATCACCCCAGACATTTTATTAAAGGAACCTTCAGGCACCCCCCGCTAACTGCAGGAGTGTGACTGGTATTATGGTTAATGTGCAGTTAATCTTAAAAAACCAACTGTGCAATATTTGAGCCCTTAGAATAGTATCCTGCAATGTATAAAATTGTTAATGTTGTTAGTTAATGTTGTAGGCTGATGCGTACTCCAGAGTTTTCTTCTAGTGTGGTGATTATCTTGATTTCATCAAGTAAGAGGTATCTTTTTAGACACTATGCCCCTTCTATCCATCTGTGGTTTATTTTTAGATGGCTTTTAATTCCTTAACCTATAAGAATCTACCCTGCTCAGTGCTCACATAGAGTACTCAGAGATGCATGCAAGTATCATCTGGATACAATATATATATATATATATATATATAACGCTAGATCGACCGGTTAGGCGAAAGGTCAATTCCGCCAGTACAAAAGG
>WURT03674816.1:0-36692 GCA_009936505.3 Holothuria glaberrima | reverse complement strand
CAATTACCTTCAAACATAGGCGTTTCTCAACCAACCTCCTCCATTGTAACCTCGGTGTTCTTAAAATAGATGATATTTATATTTTCAAGACGCAAACCTTTATTTTTAAGTATGTTAACAACCTTCTGACAAATGTTTTTCAAAATATTGTTCATACGAGCTGAAACTTGACTTCATTTGTATGTTGGAGAAACAATGATCTCTTCTTCGTTGCTAGGCAACACTCTGTGCGTGGAAAATTTCTCTTTAACAACTATTGTAAAAGATTATGGAACAGCCTTCCAAATCGCTTAAGCAATTTACATCGTATAACTCCCTTAAGAAATAATTGAAGAATTTACTCCTTGATAAGTAACAAGTGTTTTTTCTGCAGTAACACGGTTTATTAGTCATCCTTCCTTTTTTCTTTTATCTCTCTTCTTCTCTCTCTCTGTTTCCCTCTTTGCTTAGCCTAAGTGACTAAGTTTCTTATTTTCTATAAGGTTGCTAGCTTTGTTACACAATTCTGTAATTGTTCTAGTATCCTGTTCATACTTAAACTGTACCATTATTGTATTTGTATTTGTGTTTGTGTGGACGAAATAAATGAAATGAAATGCAATATTATATCAACATCTAAACACGCATCCTCATTTAATATGTACATCTACACTTAGTTTAGCATAAACATCTATATACATCCACATCCTGCACCTTTATTTCTGTAGCCCACATGTACATCTAATACTATATCAACAGCTAGATGTACATCTTCATTTAAGATGCACATGTACGGTTAGTTTAGCATAATAATCTATGAAACCCACATCCTGCCTCTTCTGTTTGTCTGTAGCCTAATGTACGTCTAATACAGGGACCGCGGAGCCAATTTTGAAGCGAGGGGGCTAAGCGGCCCATTATGTCAGTTCCGTAGCCCTGGGCGAAATCCCAAGGGAGGGGGTGGCAGTTCGTGACACTATCTATAAGCAGAGCTTCAAGTGGCGTGCCTACATTTAATGGATACCCGGGTGGACCCTTTCTTTTTTCGCCTGTGTATGAGGGGAGGGTACATGTAAGGCCTGGCTTAATTGCAAAAGTGTGCTATTATTATCAAAGGTAAGTGGAGCTGTCTAAGAGGTAAGAGGAGGGGACAACACCCTATATACTCTTTTAGAAGTGTTTGTCTATGTAAGGTGGCTTGGATGCAAAATGGTGCTATTTTTGATACCCTAACGTTTCATAAAGCGTTGAATTGATTATATGTTTCGAAATCTTCATTTTTAGTGATTTTCTTGTTTTGGTAAGGTGTAATAGAAGGGGATGTTGCCTGGGGGAGGTATTACACCTCTACACTTTGAGAAATTTTTTTTGATCTAAATTTTCCTAGATCGTAAATGGTGCTATCTTTAGTAAAGCTTTGAACTGATTACATTATCTGAATTTTAATTATTTACTGATTTTTTTGCTGCTGCATGACCCTCCTACATGGCCGTTGCGCCCCCCGCGCTCTTATACCGGTACGTCACTAGGAGACCAATGGCGCCGTTGGTCAGGCTTTGCAAATAGATATTTGGTCAAAATGTCTCCCAGATGCCCATGAAGGGGGGAGGAATGACACGTTTTACACCTTAAAGTTGCATCTACACATTCTTTACCTAAAAGTTTCGTCCTTTGCACACAAATTAAGATTTCAAGAATAGAAGTTAGATTTGATTTAAGGTGAAAGTGCAGCAACCCCAAATTTAATTTGTGTACTCGGGTATGCTGTTTCATAAATGTCTATTGAGAATCATCATCATGTGAATATGTTTCTCACTGGGTTTTGAAATTTACGCACAGTTACTCCTTGGATTACCTTGAACATGTAATATTTATGTTCTAACATAATAAAAATTGTTGAAGTGAAATGAACGGATATTTGTGAAATTTAGTTGTTTCAAAATGAGTTTGCCGCAACTAGTGCTTGAGCCCTTTAAATTAAAAGTTTCTTTAATTACAAGATCACTGAGTCCAGCTAATGATAAACGTAATCACAGCCGTTTTTATCTTTAAGAAATGTACATGGTGGTGTATTCATGGGGTGTATCTTGAAGGAGGATCAGGGTTTATTTGGGAGGAAGAAAAACTCACATAAAAACGCGTCCACGGTGGGGTCCGGGGGCTTCCCCGGGAAAAGTTTTGGGAAAAGGGGGCTCTTTTATGCAATTTCTTATGTTTTGGGGGCCTTGAAATCACAATTTGGACAGTGAAATTTTCACCATTTCGGTATTTTTTCTCAAGTAGGACAATTTTCGTTTTCGATTTGGAAATCCCAGGAGGGCAGTCCCCTCCCCCCCGTGTGCCCTCGCAGGCTACTGTCCCTTATGTTCAAGAGAAAAAAATTTTGTGCATGTCTCGAGTTGTAAATGGCCCGCGGGCTGCCACTTAGGAACCAAAGGTATATAACCTACATGTACATCTGAAAGTGTATCAACATTTAAATGTTTCTTTACATTTACATGAACATCTCCAATTAGAAAGGCATACACATCCAAGAACATCCACATCCTGCACCTGCATGTCTGTAGCTTACATATACATCTAATTTATATGAACATCTAAACATACACCTGAATTTAAATGTACCTTTCCACTTAGTATAACACATCCTTCATCTGTATCTTCATATCTACATCTTAATATACACCTACATCCATAGGAGTATGTAGCCGTTGGCAAAATTGGAATAAAAAGGCAATCAAAATACATGTTGTCCAAGAATTTTCCAAAGTTTCTCACCAAATGTCCAAAATTTTCGTGATTTTGATCACACTAAAACTATACAAAATGTTTACTCTAACCACAGCACACAACCGTTTTAAATATAAGTTATCCCATCCTCTTTTTAATTAGGTTGAAAAGGTCCATGGCCATATGTCTACATCGATTTATCTATGTTTACACTGAAGTTACCTTAAATTCACATTTAAAACTACCTTACCCTTTGCAATCTAGATAGATTTGCAAAGGAAAGGAGAGATCTTAGATCGAACTAGCCACATACTGGCATCAGTGTAAGTGTTGTAAATTTCCGAAGTTTGCCGTGCCCTTGGAGTTACATTTTCCTTACCTTTTTACAGCAAAGACTGGTAAGATTCTTGCAGGAAATTCAACCAAACCACTGAAAATAAAGTTAACGTAGGGATCTCCAGCTAAAGTACCCGTTGTAAGAGCGAATCCGAAATACCCCAGCGTGTAACTAACCCTGTGAAAATAATCAAACTAAAGGATAAATCAGTTTAGTTAACAATATACTTCTACTCCTAGGCGTACCCTGTCAACGGGAAGATATCCTACAAGGAACGAGAGGTATTTGCCCTAAAATATCTCTTAATAGACCGTGTGCATATGATGTCACAGAACAGAAAGTGCGCCCCAATGATGCTCATGCTAACGCGCGTGAGCATGCATGCACGTCATTGTTGCGCCCTTCAGTGGACGAATGGGCGTCTTACTGTAACTTACACCAACAAATGCAGACAGCTGATTAGTGTACTGGTAGGATACACACGTAAGTTTACTTAGCGCGCGTGCAATGTCGTCGTGCGTGCAGTGTGCTTCATTGTTTAGTCGCCAAAATGACGAAGCGTGACGTTAATGCATAAGGTCTATGAGGAAATGATCATGACATAAATATTGCCCTGCAACTGGCAGTTTTTTCTACTCTTAGAACGTGAAGTAGATTTTGAAATTAGCCAGTTTTTCCAAAAGGAGGTACATCGTATGTCAGTGTCGGTGAAAAGTTACGTGTAGACGAAGCTTCTTAATGAGTTTTTTGACTGCCGACCTCTGAATGTTTTATAAAGCAATTAATCTCGATACTAATTACGTATTGGTAGAATTTTAACCACTAACACGGAATTGTCCTGTCAATATTCACTTGGAACTATACTGATAGCGACAGCAAATAAAATTGATCACCCTCGATCGTTATCGATACCACATACTGATAATCTTCCTGAAACTGTTCAAAATCTTCGGTTTTCTCGGAAAGCAATTATGAGTCATATTTCTTAGTAATGATAAAGATACTAATTGTTTAATTTTATTTAGGGCCTTACATATAAACTAATTTAAAATCATGTTAACTAGCTCTAAAGTTTTTAAGTTTGAGTTAAAATCATTTCTTATTGGTATTTCTATAATTTCCTCTCATCAATTAGATAGAATCAAAGATGTATATACAGTAAAAATTTCACATTTAGATAAAAAAAAAAAAATGGCTGAAAAAATTACGGCGAATTATGTAAAACCCTTGAAACGTTAATTTTTATGGATTAAACTGCAGTTTTATCTCTTCTTCTGACATCAGAAACCGACGTTATCTTCCTATAGTTTCACCTCCGTCATATCAAGCTGCATTCCAGCTTTTATTCATTAACTGTTTATAGATTGGACTGTATCTGCACATTCCTATTTCCATTTATGCAGCATTTCGAACCAGTGGCTGTAGCTGAGGATTTAATGCAAATACAGACATTCCGAATGACACAGTGAAACGAGGAACTCGTGATGTAATCTCTGTCAAATTTTTCATTTCAGACAATGCAGGAAATTTTGCTTAGGGATGAATAGTTAACATGTCATAACCGATTTCATTACGAGGAGTAAACTACTTGTTCTTGCCATGCAGTATCTTGTATTTCTTCAAGTTCTCCAATTTAGGATTGTGCTCCATGGCAGACCACAGTGGCGGATTCAAGGGGCACGGAGGGCCTTTCCCCTAGAATGTCAGGGCCTAGTTAATATTGTACATTCCACTGGCTTTGTCTAAAAGAAGAATGTCTGGTGGTGTGGCCATACCAACAGCTTTTTACATACCGAAGAGAAACCGAGGCGTCGCATGTGGACCACACCAGGGGCTCTAGGGTGGTCTTTAACCTCATGTCGTCACTTTTTTACACTATTTCATACTCACAGCTACCCAGGCGAAACTCGTCCATGCTTTCATACTTCCCCTCTCTAGCAATGAATGTTGGATCCGCCACTGGCCTGTCCCACAGCTGGAGCGTTTTGGTAAGTCGTGATGCTTTGTTTCATAGGGCGTAGGAAGCTGTTCGAGACTGCTGGGGCTAAACCTTGTTTCGGATTGCCGTCCTGGGGGAGGGATCTAAGGAGAGGGGTGTACCCCTCCCCTTTGGAAATTTTTTTATATTTTGGGGTTCTTAGATGCAATCTAGTGCATCATTTCGGACAAATTTTAAAGTAAATTACTGCAAATTTTTGACATTCCTCACAGAAGAGACAAGTAAGGGGTTTTCGTCCTTGGAAAGGGGGGGGGGCTGAAGTATACTGACGCCCCACAAATTTCGATGGGGGGGACTGGCACCCCCAGCTTCCTAGGAGCCCTTACTTCGTTTATGTTGTTAACTGTTTCTTTATGAACAAATCAACTTACCACAACCAACAAAGAATAAAATTTACTCTCCTGGTGGGTTTCTTGAACAGTTGCAGCAGAGCAATGCTTTGACTTTTAGAAGCGCCTTTGTCTTCTTGTGAAGCACTGTTGTCATTTACCTTCGCAAATTGATTGCGAGTAACACCTTGACAAGAATTATCAATAGGAATGTTGGTTGATTTGTCTACCAATGAGAAATCTGGAGCGTCCACTCTGTTGAATTTGGCCATCATAAGCAAAGCTGATTTAGTCTTTTCCAACTTTCCCCTTGAAGCAAGCCATCGGATCGATTCTGGCATCAACCTGAGTTACATGACGGAAATTAAAAACTTACTTTAATTTTTCATCCTTTTGGATGGATATTTAAGATACCTTTCACATTTCTTATAGCTAAAATTCAGCTAACAGAATATCCCTCACCAACTGGGAAAATAGGTAGGGTAAAGTTGATTTTTTGTGTTACAAATTATCGAGATCCTTCTTTGAACCAAATATTCTACCTATGATATTTTGGCGGGGGAATTTTCCCGAAATTCTAAGAACTAGTGCCAGCACTGGATTAGTAATAAAAAAGTTTTGTTAACACTTATCACCCTCTACACCTCCGCTCCCCCCCCCCCACCACCTTGTGAACCCGTTTAAATGCTAATCACTCATAGTGGTTTTATGAAATTTGCATGTTAAATCGTGTTCATTTGCTAAACGTTTTAGGGTTATTTTAAATCGTGGGTAAAGCGTGTTACACTTTTAAAATGTTTTTAAAAGTACAATATTAATTACACAATTTGAGACTTTCATACCAAGAAAGGAACATCATCAAAACACTTGGTATCATCATTATTATGGAAAACTCCCTCCAGTCTCTCACAAGAAAAGCGATACCAGACATGGCCACCAAACCGAGACTGAAAATAGGTATTGGAAGAATTCCAACAGTCGGGCGGTGTTTTGGAAGCAGGTTTTCAAACAGCAAAGTAAAGAGCGGAACTTGTGTACCCTGACGGAGATAAAGCAAATAAATAAATATATATATATATATATATATAGTATACGTACTGATTAAGAAAAAGTTCCACGTGTACTCTTAGAGATACAAAAATAGATGAAAATCCGAAGAGATAAACAAAAGATGGACATTAGAGAGTACCGTTTTCATTAATGTCAAATATTTCCGCCCCACCTGGGGCCTTCCTCAGTGACTACTGAGGAAGGCCCATATATATTTATATATATATATATATATATATACATAAGGTAAACGTACTGCGCGGACCTAAAGTATGTAGATCGAAAAAATAAGTAAATAGTACTAAAGGTTTGTGGAAAAGTCTACTACGTTTCGGGTCTAAACCCTTCATCAGGTGTCGAGGTTCCGATCATGATCGCCTGGCTGCCGAAAACTGTCTCGTTATGAAACTTGGAACCCTGTCCCCATATGGTCTAAACGTTAGACTTGAACTTCTATAAATCAGTCGTTCTTGCTTTGTTGTTACCTTTGTTAACTGATGTTACCTGTGTTAACAACTTTTAGGCACGAACAAACCTATAGCCGGTATGTCCGACTGGGTTTGTTCGTGCCCTTTTTCTAATTTGTACGTTTGGCCGTGTCAACTATCAGTTACATTTTTCGCACACCTGATGAAGGGTTTAGACCCGAAACGTCTTGGACTTCTTCAAAAACTTTTAGCACTATTTACTACTTTTTTCTACATATATATATATATATATATATACAAATGCTGGAGTAAAATCTCAAGTGTATTTTGAGTGTTTGACTATCACTAGTTTTTTTGGTTTCAAAATTGAGCTATATATAATTATAAGAAAATATTGTGGGAGTCAAGTGTCGGCAAAAATATGGATAAAACAGCACCAAGTACCAAGCTTTCGGATCTTTACTCAACCTTTCTCTCTTTAAAATGAACCAAGAGTTCAGGCCTTCAAAGAGGAGCAAAAGTAAGAGCGGTATTAAAAGAGTAAAGATTAAAAAAATACAAAATAAATCGGTAGAAAAAACATGATCAACATCTGGCATAATCAAAGGTCAAACAATAGAACAAATTTACACGGATGGGCAAATCTACATGGATGGGCTAATCTAAACGGGAAGACAAATCTACACCGATGTGTTTTCAAAAACCTGCAGACGGTAAACTCTACCTCCGAATGACAGCGCTCACATATTTAATTGTAAATCCTGAATTCTATTTAGCATAGCTTCACGGCTCAAACGTATTTGCTCTTATATATTAAGAAAGGTTTCTTCGAGTTCAAGGAGTATTTAGTTAACAGGGGTTAACATCCGGATGTTTTCCAAGATCAATTTGATAATGTAGACAATGTACCTGGGACACACGTTTTGAACAAAACTGTTAAGAAAAAGGTCACACATCGTAACATTCCGCTTATTTTAGAGTTTAACACTGCTTTGATGAACATCGGTAACGACGTACGTAAGAATCTACATTTATTGTATAGTGCTCCTAAAATGAAAAAGGTTTTTCCAGATAATTCAATCTTTCCAGCTTTTCGTAAGTGTGTATTATTGAAAGATCACCTTCAGATTACGAAGCCTCGTGTAAGTAGTAGTACTGTAAATTATTATATTAATACTGAATCTTGCTGCTTTAAATGTGCTAAAGGTCTTTGTGACCTTTGTGCAAACTTTTTGGATGAATGCGTTAATTTTTCTAGCTCGGGAACGAGTAAAAAAATACGCCGTCAGAGAAGTCTTACTTGTTCTAGTTGTAATGTTATTTATCTTGCTACTTGCCTAGATTTTAATTTGCAAAATGTAGAATTTATATCACCTCTTTTGAAAGTTCCTTTTCGCAATCATAAATCAGACATTGTTAATAATATACCACATATTCTCAGAAGAATTCGTTTTGTTGTTAATGAGCAAATTCGTATCTTTCATGTCGATTATTTGTTAAACAAACGGGAAGCATTTCGGATGGCCATCTTTATTCCATCCATGCTTTTGGGCTTAAAACAGAAAGGACTTCAATTCCATGAAGAGGATTAGCTAGTTGTGCTGATTGCTTGCCCTCCATCACTTTCAGTCTATCTTGTATTCATTTTAAGTACCGCCTTTCAAGTTTGGCATACCTTTTAACGACTGGTTTTACTCTTCTTGCCTATTTTGTTCAACTGTTTAACCTTTGCTTGTGTCAGATAATGATCATGTTTTTTTTTTCACCGATTTATTTTGTATTTCTGGAACTTTAACCTTTTATTACCTTACATACTTTTGCTCCTCTTTGAAGGGTTGTGCGCTTGGTTCATGTTAAGGCCTAGGGAGGTTGAATTAAGAACCAAAAGCTTTGTACTTGGTGCTGTTTTATCCATCTTTTTGCTGTTAGTTGACTCACACCATACTTTTTTTTCATTTATATTAATATTTTGGTGTGGTCTGGGATTCCTTTACGGGATCCTACTGGCATAATTCGAGACTATATTATACAAAATTTAAAGGAACAGCATACAATGCCATCCATGCATATATGTGTTAGTCCGGCACAATATGTATATATATATATATATACATATATATATATATATATATATATATATATAAAGCTAGATCCTACTGTTAGGCGAAATCTGTATAAGGACACATGGTTATGAAAACAATAAAGTACATAAGAATATATTCCCCCTATGGTTTTGAGATACACGTATGCGTTATCTCAATGGCCCGTCAGCCGTCCGTGTTAAGGGATACATGTACGAAAGTTGGACTACATTAAAGTAATTGCATATATGTATGTATGTGTATATATACATATATATATATATACACTTAAATGGTACCCGTCTGATGATGGAGCATTTAAAGGTTTATTTGAGATGTTCTGAATAATAGTGATAATGATGAGGATAGAACAAGACAGAGAAGGAGAAGAAGAAATAAAAATGATTCGTTAATTTGAGGAAACAAAACACCCAAATTCTCGTTTGAAAAGGGTTTCCTTTGGCTTTCTTGAAGCTTTCATATAACATGGAGTTGGTTCCTTAAGTGACTCTCCAGTGATAAATTTCTTTCAATCATTTGAAATCCGTCTAAATTTCTGTGTCTAATGAAAACCTTACAACTGTGGAGAAAACTGCCAAGGTTTGTTACTAATACTTTAACTTAAATGGAGAAATGAAACAGAATGATATTTTTACCTTCCAGCAAAGTCCCATCAGAAAACGGAGACTTACAAAAGTGGCATAGTTAGGAGAAAATGCTGATGCTACACCCGCCATGTTGAGAAGTACCAAGAAACACAAAATTGGCAGTTTTCTACCGTACCTATCTGCTATTGGTCCCGCAATTAAAGAACCTATTGAGAAACCACCTAAAAGAAATGTCTGCGACAGATCCGGTAGAATATCTTGACTGCAAACCAGGTTCCACTAAAAAGGGATAAGAAGGCAAAAGGCAAACTTAGACTGATGACCTATATCAACTTTTGTTACTTTCCACTAACTGAAAGGGACAATAATCGCTTATTGCATAACCCGTTTGGATTATTGCAAATACAGCATTGCAATAGCCTTACAACTAAGAAAAAAGTATGCACACCCTTTTTTACTAACTGATAAACGGCAACAAATATTTTTACAACCAGATGCAATCAGTTAAAATGTAGTTTCCACAGTAAAAAAATAACACAAGTATTAAAACACAGGGAAAGGAATTCTAGATGTGAAAACAGGAAACCAAGTTTTTTTTTTTTTTGAGGGCCATGATGACAGCACAGGGATTGCAATATATTCCATTTCGCTGATATGTACTTACCTGCTTATCCAAAGAAAATAGTTCGTTTGTGCTCACATGATATGCGTATTTCAACAAGCGTAAGTTCCTTACTACCATTTTCCTTTCTGAGGAAGCAGTAAATATAATACGCTAAGAGCTTATTTCCTCATTGCCTTCCAACGAGTTACTTCAACACTCCTTTGTACACAAATTCATTGTCTTTTATTGTCAGTTAAATTCCGGGTAACACTTAAAATCGGTTTGTAAAATCGGTTGCGACATTTGATTTACATGGATAAAATTTAGACCTGTGCTTTAACGCCGATGAAGTTCAATTCTTGTGTTGCAAGCACTTCAAAATCTCAAAAACCCGAGTACTAAACATAAAACTCCTGAATTTCTTTTATGATTCACACAATTTCGAGCAAGCCTTTACAAATTCTTATTCTTCGGGGAATCCATTTCCATACTTTGCTCTACATGACTACTAAAATTGTGTTTGAAGTAAAATGCCATCAGCATGACAACAATTAATGTGCAATCGGTTACCAATACGAGTGTCTTTCCTTACTCATGAACCGGAGAATACAAATCGCATTTTACCAATGTTTAAACTTGAAAATTTTTAAAGATGCATGAGAAAACGTAAAAAGTTTAATCTCAAGGAATAGTAAACAGGCTCGTAGCCAAGTGGGACAAGGGGGGGGGGCACTGAAAAATATCTCCCCAGAAAGTTTCAAGTTACCGTTGACTTAACACATTTTTACACATTTGGCCCGGAAAGAAATTCTCCCCCTGGAAGCCATCCTCCTTTCAGAACCTAGTCTGGCCACGGGCCTGTGAGTACGTCTGCTTAAGGATTAGGAGTCCAAGGAGCAAAAACAGCGTCCTAAGTGTGTGCCAAAGTTGTAACTATGGAATGAATATTGAAAACAAAAGTTATAGGTTTGATTGCTATACAATGGAACATTATTTCAATTATATTCCTTCCCAACTGAAACAAAGCGATACCTTGGAGGTAGTTCTTAAGGCTTCAAGTGTGACCTACATACCAGGGAAGAAGCAGAGTTTCAGGGCCAACATGACGACTGGGCCTTCCTTACATGGTCAACAGTCACTCCCCTATAGTTTCACCTACGGGTGTACATTTCACCGAAGCAGTCATTTCGAAGACGAAATCGATAATGTACACAAATATGTTCCACCCGATTGTATTCCGGTGCAGAGTTAGATTTACAACAGCCATAAGTTCGTGGGGTTGGTAATGTACCACAACCCAAGAGAGTGATGGGTGTGAAAAACAATTTTTAGCACATTTAATAGAGCATGAACATTTTCTAATCATTCTTCGAATTGATTAGCATTATCATCTTCTTGATAAACAGTCATTTAAAATTGACATATAAAACATTTAACACCTACACGTCCATTCGGGAAATGAATAAATATTAATTCGCGACTTTTGTGAAGCTAAACTGAAATTGATTAGTAACTATGGTTTCTATAGGGTGGCCGATTGTGATGCAAATCTGACTTTTCCGAAAATAGGTGTACCGAGCGACCTTTAATTGACTTTGCTATTATTCTATACAATAATAAAAAGCTTGAAGTCTGTTTCGAATAATTTCTATATCACAAATACAATAACTTTATTCTATAACAGGTTCACAACAACCACCACTTACACTGAAAATTTGAGAGGTTTCACACAATATGTGTGGGGCTAAGACTATACCTGTTTCGGTACTACAGGGGTTCAGCTTGATCCATATGTAAAAATTTTAACGAATACTAACTTCTGATGTTATGGATTTTCCAGTCAATGCTGTATCGTATTCCCATCCTTTGGAACATGCCTGAGTCTCTGCACTAGCAGTTTGGTTCACGAATTCCTTGCAAGACGAGTAATAATAGCCATCTGTTATAGGAATACTCTCGTTCAAAGTTTTTCCGTTTTGAAGTGTGCAGTGGTGAGGTGGTATCTCAGCGTTGAATGTTACACTTAGTATGAGGAAACCTGTTTCAACGTTAGCTAAAATTACAACAAAAACAGTAAGCATTTGTGCTCTTCCTAACGGATTCACTGCTTCTAACGCTCCATCGACATCCATGGTACCGTGTAAATCAAAATCAGATATGCAAGCTACTATTACTCTTTTAGACTTACTGTATTCCACATGTCTTCAAATAAGAGGTTGTCTTTTTTAGCTGGTGGATCTTAATACATATTGTAACGTGATAACTGATCACTCTTGCACTTTGGCTGCTAATTTTACAACTTTTAACATTCCTCTACTTTTCATTTGGTTGGGGGTAAACTACGTAAATGTAATCCACCTATCAAATAATGATTTACAATGTTTGCATGATTAATTTAGAAAATAAAGTTGAGTGAGCTTTAAAAATAGTTGCCAAGTCATCTTCGCTCACATCACTAGGCCATATGTTTTGTTTGATTTTATCATATGATAATTTCGGATGATCTGAGTAAAGTACAATGTTCAATAGGCCTACTGCTAATGTAATTCCTCTACAATCCGATATAGGTAGACTATATTTGTCTGATAGGATATTGTTCAAAGGACACACCACGAAGTGTTGAGTCTTTGACACATAGCAAGTCAAACTATGAATATTGTGAGCTAATTCTCCTGTATGAAGAACCAACTTTGACCGTTAACGAATCATGTACCATGTCTACCAACAACTTTGGGCATAAACAAAGTTAAATTGTAACAGCAATTTCATGAAAAGCTGGTGTCTGTCAGATAAAGCTTAAGGCTCTGCGGAAATCTGAACAAGATATTTTAAATGTTTGAAAAATTTGTAATTTTCTTTTTCTTTTTACAGTATAAACAGAAGGTTAAAAACGAACAGATTAGCAACTGTTGTCAATAATTTTAGAAGCGGCCAAGTAAGAAGAATCGCTTTCTACTGCATTTCTTTTTTCAACATGGTAGACGACCTGAAGTTTAGGGATTTGTAATATTGACGACTGGGCAAATAGGGACGCAATAATTGATAAAAATATAGACAGGTGCTAAATAAGCAAGTCTTTTCCACGTGGACAATTGAAATACTCTTTTTTAATTTCACTTTAGTGAAATGAGAAGATGATAAAGTCCTGTGCTACCTTTTTTGCCTCAAAAGTTCTCAGAACCCTGAAGACATTTGGTGTGAATTTTTGAGATACCATAAAAGTAGATCATTTATGGTTGCGTAGGCAACAAATTTTCCTAAAAGTAATACATGCCGCTTTACGTACGGCAACATTCTCCACTATGGATAGGGAAGAATTAATTACAACTCCAAAGTTACTCTGCCGGAAGGATGGTCAAATTTCATGTCACCAACTTGAAGGAAGAAAAGATGTACTTTGGGTGTATAGAATTTGGTTCCAAACTGTTTTGTGTTATGGTTACTACATGCCTGCAAACTTTGGACGACAGCATCAACTTAAATTTTCACTGGATTGACTGAAATGTTATCTGAGTGATATCAGCTCATAAAAGTTGTAATTGCGTGTGATGTTGATGAATAATGTCACCCGGTGGGAGGGTAATAAACAGAAGAGACTCTTGGGCTAATGGTCATCTAGAAAGATAAGTCTTACCGATCCGACTTTCAAGCCTTGCACTTACTGTGAGTGTGGTCAATTGTCAACAGAAACATTGCCCATTCTTTGTAAAATATCATTTGAACCCTAAGCAGACCCGATTCTGTGCATGATGAGAGAGTTTAGCAGACTGATGATTATCGAACAGATGGTGATTATGAGAAAATCCAAACAATCGAGAGTTTTCCCAAAAGGGGAAAGTTTTAAACTTGCTCTTATTTTAACAATGTATTGTGATCGCGTCTTTGACAGATTCCGGGCATGCTCAGTGTTAAAGTTATCCAGCACAATTTCTCATTCCAATTAGTGGTTTTAGAGTCGTAGAAAGCTTTTCTCGGCCAGGGGATGAACGTTTAGACTGACGTCCTAGGTAAGAAGTGTACAGGGAGGAAGGGAGACTCACCCTCTCCTTTTGATAAAGTTTTGAATATTTTATTCACCCAGGCAGATCCTTTCTTTGTCAAAAAGTGCCATCCTGAGGGAGGGGTCTGGGAGGAAAGGTCAAAGGAGAGGACGTGACATTGATGTAAACTGACTTAGGTGGAAACTGGTGCTGTCTTTGATAAAGCTTTGAAATGATCATATGTTTGGATATTCTCATTATTTTTAGCTTATTGTCTTTTTCTTGTGGGGGGGGGGGGTGGAGTTCATTCATTTGATTGTTCCACATTTTGTTTTGTTGCCACCAGTGGTCGATCTCCAATCAAGCTCCTCATTTAAACATTTGTGCCCAGAATTTTAATACGTTGTCCGTTTGAAACGTTGTTCTAGCCTATCTCTTTGACTTTTGGTAAATTTTGGCATCAAACAGAAATATATTAGAAATGCACATTATGAGGAAATTATATCTCACTTCACTTTAATGAGAAATTTCAAAGAAAGATTAATGAATCCTCAGGAGAAGCATTTCCAAGTTCCCATACACACATTTCAATATTATCTTGAATAATAAAGACATTATTATTTTCAATAACATGAAATACATGACGCATCCAAACCACAGATATTAAGAAATTGTGATCGTGTAATGTAATATTTCAATATTTTACAACAAAATATTGAGATGAAAAGATCTCGGATGTCAATATTTTAATAACCTTAAGTGAAGATATTAAGATCCTGTAATCATGTTATATTACAATATTTTACGACAAAATTGAAATAACGAGATGTTGGATGTCAATATATCAATATCGTTCAGTCAAGATAATAAGATATTGTGATTCTGTAATGTAATATTTCAATATTTTACCAGGGAAGTGTTAGGAAGGAGATACAACGACCAAATCCGTCAGACTATATGTACTTGAAAATGATTTAATTGTCTTCAGCCCTGCCATTTGATTGACAGGTCTCTTTGCTCCTTTTGTTAAGTCTGTATTGACTTAACTCTTTTAAAGATGATCTCCTCCTTTCTTTTTCAAGTAATCCTGAGACAAAGGCCTTTGTTTATACTTACTTTGAAGTAAGGTTTGTTTCCGCCTATGACCAAACTTTGATGAGAATTTTCAGTAAAACGACTGGCAACAAACGTTTAAATAATGTACTTCAATTGTGCCCCCACGATTTTAATACGTCACCTGCTAGAAACATTGTTCAAGCCTATACATTGTTTTTCAGTTTTTAGCAAATTCTTCCATCACTGGGAAACATATTCGAAAAGAAAGTTGTAAAGAAATTCTTAGCTGACTTTAAATGAATATAATGTGACGAAAAAGGACGAAAGATTAAGATTTAACACTTTTCCATGACGGCTGGCAACGAAAAGTTAGCTAGTTGACCGTAAGGTGTACTTTCTCATTGTCATTTTGAAAATGCATCACTGATCCTAGTTGATCTATGTATTGAAATAAGAACTTTGAGAAGAAAAGCAAGGTTACCGTCAGAAACGAACATTGCTTCAAAGAGTCTATAGAAGTTGGATCTCCTTCCTAACATCTACCTGACTTTACAACAAAATATTGAGATGAAAAGATCTCGGATGTCAACATCTAAATATTTTATAAAAGTCGAGAAAGTCACATAATATCTCAACATCTGCGTGACACCTTCAAAGCTCCGTACCAAAGTCTGTCGAGGTTTTACTTATAACTACGGTGCATAAGCGAGATTGTCATTTCCTCGAGATGGTGCTCCCTCGTTTATTTTCACAGTCATTTCTGAATCATCCGACTTTCTGTCCCCACTTTTTGACTGAATAGTCCTCCTTATATTTTTCAACAGTAATTTCGTCTCAAAAAGTTTATGGAGATCAGCTGGTGTTTCAGGTTGAGTCATATTTAACGTCTCAGGTAGGAAGAGGCAGAGGAATGCAGCAATCAGTGCAAACGAAGCCATAATGATGAAAGGCAAATTGAAAACAGATTTGTCCTGTAGAACAACAAAACATTAAAACAGAATAAAGTAGTAACAACATTAACACAGTTACGTTGTGTTTTTGCGTTTAGTGTAATCTCGCACATAGGTATAAAAGCTGAGGAAGGCTTTTCAGCCCCTATCGAGCAGATGACTTGCTATTTCTAGACAAAGGTGTGACATTTTTGCATCAAATTTTAAGTAAAAAGTTCAAATTCCCCCAAGGTGGAACGACTATTTCTTAAAAACTAAAAGACACCGAAACCTGCTTAACATTGACCAGGCCTGCTAGAAAACAACTCACTGCATCAACATAGCAGAGATGATGCGTGACTTTGACTAAACGTGGAAAGCTCGTTGTTAGCAGAGATGGATCAGGGAGCTGCCAACGGATGGCGGCTCAATGGACAGATGATCCATTGATATAAGAATCGAATATTACATATTCTAGTTCTTGATTCTTTCTCAGGTGTTTTCCCCAGTAACAAGCTTAGTCTAAACGGTTCACTTGATGATTGAAACAAAACTTTTCTCACCAGATAAATCAATAATGGGCTGGATTGGCTTCCAATATTTCCAATCAGCTGCACAAATCCTGTTCCAGAATTCCTAAAGATAATCAAGAAATAAGTTCTTCTAAATCGTTGATTGTTTTCCATATTCGCTCTGCTTTTTTTATTAACTGAGAAAGACAAAATGAAGGTTTGATCTTGTATGGAATATTAACACGCTGTGTTCGTCCTAGTCCAATGCCTGGGTTCTGAAGTGGTGGCCAGCGGAATTTTGCACCCTCGACGAGATCTAGAATAGCCTGCAGAAGATTCAGGGAGCCCGGGGTTTAAATGGCCCCAAAACTTAAAAACCCTTGGTCCATTGCCATAACGAGTCATGTCTCAAGTCACTAATTTCCAAAAGGGAAATGACTCGAGCAATTGTATCATAATTTTTCTCATAGAACTAATACTGAGTCGCTGACTCGACACGAGTCACATTCAAAGAAGTAAATGCTCAACTGGACTGTAAAATTGAGTGACTAGTTACAACTCTGCCTTGGTCTAAGGTAGTACAGATTCATTCGTAAAGTTAAAATTCCGTATTTAACTCGGGACCTTTAGGTGCATTTCCTGAAGTATATGTAAACTCACATTGGCAGGTTTGTTCACTGTTACATCGGTAGTTCAATAGAAGGCTTTCAGTAGAAACGCAGTGCACTCGAATAACTGTTGGACATGCATGCAACCTGCCAAACTGTTCGGATAAGAAAATATCCAGGTTTACCGGAACAAAAATTTCAAAACCAATTTGGAAGGCTACATGTCAGCTTTCTTATGAGGACTATCTTAAGTGGAGGACTAAGGCGATCCCCCTCCCTCCGCCCAAAACAATGATGAAAACGAAGGGAAAGCGAAAGAAGCAAAAACGAATTCTTTAAAAAAAATTAATAAAAAGCCTGAAAAGTTTGGTTGTATTTAATACTGGGTTTTATCAAATTTTTGTGTGATGAACACCCGAAAGTCTCAATTTCTTCAAGAATATCGCTTTTATATTTTTGGCATCTGGCAATCAAAATGAAGCATACATATTTTTAAAACAGCTTGGGGGTGGTGTCAAAAAGAAACTTGTGCCAAAAAGGGGGAGTGGCAGAGCTGGGAAAGATCCCATTTGGATTCTGTTATGGCTTACCTAACTGTTGTTGGGAAGAGTTCAGTAGTACACAAAAAGAGGGGCACAAATACGAACGTGGCGAAAAATTTTCCCAGCAAAGCCAAAGTCGTCAGCAGCCATTCAAGACCGTGATCGTCTTCTGTTTGAAACAAAACAAAACATGCATGAACAGAAGTGTTTTACTATCTAAAACCTTCTAGAGGCTAGTTAAGTTAAAATGGTAGGGAAAAGGAAATTTGATGCTATTGTGACTGTTAAATGAACATTTTCAGGAAATTTTACAATATAAGAAAATAATCAGAAAATTCCTCAAATGGAGGAGTGTTAGGGTGAATTGCAAGGATAAGTAAAGAATCTTCAAACATCCTTCTCAAAGCTTTTTAAAAGTATCGCGTTCTTGTTGAAACTATTTCAATAGAATCGACTAGGTGTGGTTAAAATGAAAAGGAGTGGTTTGTTTACAAGACAAATCTGGTCAAATCTTTGACCAGATTCCTGTTTCTGCCTCTGTTGATTATATTTTTTCGGAATTCACCATTTGTAATATTGAAGGTTATTCGGCTTACCTGATTCATTTATTAAAAATCGAAGAATAATAACACCTATCATCACGCAGCCAGCGCTTCCAAATGAACACAATAATGCGAGAAGGTTTCCCGTTCTGTAAAATAAGCCACAATTAAATTTTAGGATTAGAAGTTTGTTGAAAAGATAATACGAAATACTTTCACAGTAACGCGTTTTGAACGTTGTGAATATTCATACATCTGCACTTACACACACTTTTACAAATATATGCAACTATGTATATTTGAACATTAACATCTACATATACATCAACGTTAAGCTTTTATATTTACATATAAAAGCAACTTGCATGCGTATCTGTACACGTAAATCTAATTTTATATTAGCTTCTAAATATACCTCATCATTTCAGATGCACATCTACAGTTAGCTTAGCGGAATAATCTACGAACATCCACATCCTGCATCTGTATGTCTATATCCTGCATGTAAATCTAACGTTATATCAATATCTAAATCTGCATCCTCATTTAAGATGTACATCTACACTTGTCTGTACGAGGGGTCTGAAGTTTTCGGATCGCTGGTCACTTTTACTTTCTGTTTTGCTTTTAAGGCTCTCTAATAAAAAATCTATATACATCAACATCCTGCAGCTTTATTTCTATAGCCTACATGTACATCTCATACTATATCAACAACTAGATATACATCCTCATTTAGGATGCATATCATAATAATCTATGGACATCCACATCCTGCACCTGTTTCTCAATAGCTTACATGCACATCTAATTCTATATCAACATCTAAATATACATCATCATTTAAGATGCACATTTGCATTTAGTTTAGCATAAAAACCTATAAACATCCACATCCCGAATCTGTATTTCTATAGCTTACATGCACATCTAATTCTATGTAAACCTTTAAACATACATCCCCATTTGAGATGCACATCTACAGTTAGTTTAGCATAAAACTCTTTACACATCCACACCCTGTATCTGTATGTCTGTAGCAGGGGTCTGAAGTTTATCGGATCGCGGGTCACTTTTACTTTGGTTTTTGCTTTTAAGGCTCTCTAAACCAGACAGTACCATTTATACCTACTAAGTTTACTTCTAGCCCCTTCTCCAATCTAAAGCAAGCTAACTGTCAAGCACACCTTCATGACAGGCTACAGTAATCCGCATTGAATATCAACTGTTTGAGGCAATAATATCACAGCAGTGTTATGGGTTAAAAGGAACACAACTACTGTACAAGCCCTTGGTGATCAACTATAGTGGAACCATATTAATTGAATGAATGCCAATCAAAGTGCGGTCATCAACTGTATTTAGTAAGATAGGATAATTCCTTAATATGTTTGGGCAGGGAGATGCTAGCAATGAAGGGCCTAGTATTTTTTTTTTTTTTTTTTTTTTGATTTGGGGTGCCGTGTCCCCTTTAAAGTTGTTGTAGTAGGCAGAACATCGTTCAACATAATTTCTCCTTATTAAAATTTTGCTCTACTCAAATATTCCACGGGCCATTTTGGTGCATGTCTCAGGCTGTAATGGCCCGCGGGCTGCTACTTGAGAACCAAATGTCTATAGCCTACATGTAAATCTGAAAGTATATCATCATTTGAATGTTTCTTTACATTTGCATGTACATCTCCAATTAGAAAGGCGTACACATCCATGAACATCCACATCCTGCATCTGTATGTCTCTAGCCTACATATACATCTAATTTTATATCAACATCTAAATATACATCTCCATTTAGATGTACCTCTCCACTTAGTATAGCACATCCTTCATCTGTATCTTCATTTCTACATCTCAATGGACAGCTACATTCATAGGAGTATGCAGCAACGGGGAAGGGAAAAAATTCTCCCCAAAATTTTGCCGGAGGGAGAATTACCACAATCTTGGGGGGGGGTTGGCAAAATTTAAATAAAAAATCGATCAAAATACATGTTGGCTCCGAATTTTCCAAAGTTGTCCAAAATTTTCGTGAATTTGATCACACTGAAACTATCAAAATGTTTGCTCTAACAACACCACACAACCATTTTCACTATAAGTTATCCCATCCTCTTTTTAATTAGGTCGAAAAGGTCCCCTGCCCATATGTCTACATCGATTCATCCATGTTTACATTGAAGTTTCCTTAAAATAACATTTAAAGTTACTTTATCGTGTGCAATCTAGACAGATTTGCCAAGGTAAGGAGTGATCTTAGATCAAATTAGCTACAAAGTGGCATTAATGCAAGTGTGGTAAATTTCCCCGAAATATGCCGTGCCCGTGGAGTTACTTTTTCCTTACTTTTTAACAACAAGTATTGGTAAGATTCTTGCAGGAAATTCAACCAAACCACTGAAAATAAAGTTAACGTAGGGATCTCCAGCTAAAGTACCCGTTGTAAGAGCGAATCCGAAATACCCCAGCGTGTAACTAACCCTGTGAAAATAATCAAAATAAAGGATAAATCATTTTAGTTTACAACATATTTCTACTCCTAGGCGAACCCTTTCCACAGGAAGATATCCCCAAAGAAGTGAGGGGTATTTGCACTGGAATATCTCTTAATAGACCATATGCATATGACGTCACAAAACAGAAAGCGCGCCCTCCAATCAAGGCAAGCGCGTATGATTGCAACCTACACCAACAAATGCAGACAACTGATTTGTGTGTACTGGTAGGATTCACGCGAAAGTTTATAAAGCGGGTGCGAAGTTGTCGTGCGTGCAGTGTGCTTCGTTGTTTAGTCGCCAAAATGACGTCGTGTGACGTCAGCGCATAAGATATCAGGAAATGATCATGACATAAATTTTTCCTTGCAATTGACAGTTTTTTTCTACGTCTTGGAAAGTGATGCAGATTTTGAAATTAGCCAATTTTTCCCAAGAAGGAACATCGTATGTCAGTGTCGGCGAGAAGTTACTGCATGCAAACGTTCAACCTGAGCTACTTAATAAGTTCTTTGACTGTGGACCTCTGAATGTTTTATTAAAGCGATTAATCTCGAAACTAAATACGTATCGGTAGAATTTTAAGCCCTTTCACGGAATTGTCCTGTCAATAGCCTAGTATCAGCTATTCACCTGGAACTATACTGATAGCGACAGTTAATAAAATTGATCACCCTAGATCGTTATCGATACCACATACTGACAATCTCCCTGAAACTGTTCAAAATCATCGATTTTCTCGGAAAGCAATTGGAAGTCATATTTCTTAGTCACTTTTTTTTTTTTTTTTGGTGTTTTTAAGGTCAAATGAGTTGAACTCATTCATTATTGGTGTCTCCATGCTTTCCTCTCATCAATTCGATAGATTCAAAGATGTGTATACAGTAAAAGTTTTACAACTATATATAAAAAATTTGTTTGAAAATATTACGGCAAATTATGTAAGACCTCTGAAACAGTGGCTTAGCCAGCGGGGGCAGAGGGCCCCCCACAGAAATTTTTGGGACGCAGTGGGCGATGTTTAAAAAATGAAAAAAAAAACTTCGAGAGGAGGGATAAATGCAGGGATGGCACCGAGGGCGGAGGGCAGGGGGAAGGAGGGCATGGTAACCATGACCCCCGTCGGAAAGGCTGCCCCCGTAGGGGAATATTTACAGTTTTGTCCAGGGAGTCTAAAACGATACGGTTAAGTATGCTGTCCCCGACCGCGACTAGTCTCCCCGAAGGTTTACCTGCTGTTTTTGCTCCAAGATGACAATTTTTCTATTAAGAACCCAAAATTTTCGGCGCGATAAGCGCTCTAACGAGTCCCCCAGTTTCTTCAATACTTCCATTCCACATAGTTAGATAGCATAAGTCCTGTTGACCCTACCAAGAAACAAACAGGCAGAGCACTAAGGTTATGTAGAGGTCGTAAATTTCATCCCATATCACAAAGCCTAGTTGCTGTTCTCTTGTGTGTCATACGGTAGGTCAGTTGGACTTGCGGACCGAAGTTTAGCTATTTCATCGGGTAGTCCAAGTGGTTTGGACACAATGTATGTTATCCTCGATACGGTCTGCAACCCCTACAGTTTCTTTTTTTTTTCTTTTTGTTCTTAATGATTACATATGTTTTTTGTGTAAGCCTACGAAAAAAAATTTGGCGCTCTTCGCTTTGCAGTTCCGCGATTCAGACTAAAAAGAAGTTAATTAGTAGTGCGCACTAAACTGGGCTTTTGAGGTATTAAGTGATATTGTGCAAAATATACCCTACAATGGCATATGATAGTTAGGCTCCTTCATATCCCCTTTTCACCACCCCCTCGACATATAGAGGTTCTTCACCGACGTCATCAAACCACGTGACTTGCTGTTTACTTTTTGATCTGGCCGTCAAGATTCAAGCAGTGCTAATCATCTAATGTACGAGTCTACACACAAGTCGGTTTAACACACAATCTGAGGATTTCTTTGTTATTTCCTTTGTGTTTTCTTCCTTAACCCTAACTTTAACAATAGGATGTCTATTGAAACTTTCCGAGGACTTGAGATATCTATTGAATTTTCATCTAAAGACCTGAAACCCACTGTTTAGTTCCTCAATAAGAACTTAACAAACTCATATGTGCACGTTAAAGCGTGGTCATAGTACTGTACGGTAGCATCCCGTTCATTATTTGATGATGTCTACTGAGCAGAAAGGAGGAATGGGAAAGTTTTCTTTCGTACTATATGACTTATATATGTGTTATGAAGCAATGGACTTGAAAATGGAAGCTGCGGGATTTTTTGGAGGGCGGCAACTATTTTTTAGGGGGGCTTTTCACTCAGAGGGCGGGTCGCCCCTCTAAGAGCCCCTGTGGAGAACACTGGGATCTAGTATAAAAAGAAACAAATTTAGCACCATTTTTCATCTAAGCCCTTCGGGACAGCAAAAAGTTTCAAAAGGGGAGGGGGACACCACCTCCCCTCATACCCCTCCCCAGGACGGCCATCAAGAAGGGGGACGATGAGTCGACTTTTCCCCACCAAAAAAAAATATCCACGCCCCTGCTTTGAAACGTTATATTTTTATGGATTAAACAGCAGTTTTATCTCTTCTTCTGACATGATAACCGAGGTTGTCTTCCTATAATTTCACATCAGTCATATCAAGCTGCATTTTAGCTTTCATTCACTATTTATAGATCAGACTGTGTCCGCACATCACTATTTCCATCCAAGTAGCATTTCGAATGACATAGTGAAACGAGTAATTCGTTACGTAATCTCTATCAAATCATTTGTTTCAGGGATGAATACTTAGCTAGTCACAACTGATTTCAATACGAGGAGTAAACTACTTGTTCTTATCATTCAGTCTCTTGTGTTTCTTCTTCAATTTAGAATTGCGCTCTATGGCAGACCACAGTGACGGATCCAAGAGGCACGGGAGCGTTTCCCCTAGAAAGTCAGGGCCTAGTTAATATTGTGCATTTAACTGGCTGTGTCTAAAAGAAGAACATCAAGTGACGTTGCCATGCCAACATCTTTTACATACCGAATAGAAACCAAGGCTCCGCATGTGGACCCCACCAGGGGCTGTAGGGTGGTCTTTAACCTCATGTCGTCACTTTTTTTACACACTCACAGCTTCACAGACGAAATAGGCCCAAGCTTTCAAACTTCCCCTCTCTAGCAATGAATGTTGGATCCGCCACTGGCCTGTCCCACAGCTGGAGCGTTTTTTGTAAGTCGTGATGCTTTGCCTCATAGGCGTAGGAAGCTGTCCGACACTGCGGGGGCTGAACCTTGTCTTGGATCGCCGTCCTGGGGAGGGGTCCAAGGAGAGGGGTGTATCCCTCCTCTTTGGAAAACTTTTGGATATTTTTAAGGGTTCTGAGATGCAATCTAGTGCATCATTATTTTGGAAAAATTTTAAAGTAAATTACTGCAAATTTTTGACATTCCTCACAGAAGAGACAAATAAGGGGTTTTCGTTCTTAGAAAGTGCGGCGGGGGGGGGGCTGAAGCATACTTCTTCCCCACAAATTTCGATGGGAGGGGCTGGCGCCCCAGCTTCCTGGGCGCCCGTGCTTCTTTTATGTTATTTATTGTTTACTTATGAACTTATGAACTTACCACAACCAACAAAGAATAAAAGTTACTCTCCTCGTGGGTTTGTTAAACAGTTGCAGCATGGCAATGCTTTGACTTTTAGAAGAGCCTTTATCATCTTGTGAAGCACGATCGTCATTTACGTTATGAATTTGATGGCTGGTAACATCTTGAGCAGAATTATCAATAGGAATGTTGGTTGATTTGTCCACCAATGAGAAATCTGGAGCGTCCACTTTGTTGAATTTGGCCATCATAAGCAAAGTTGATTTAGTCTTTTCCAACTTTCCCCTTGAAGCAAGCCATCGGATCGATTCTGGCATCAACCTGAGTTACATCGTAGAAATGAAAATCTGACTATGATTTGTCATCTTTTTGGATGGATATTTAAGACACCTCTCACATTTCTTATGACTCAGTTTCATCACGCAGAATATCCCCCACTTACCGGGAAAATCGGTTCGGCTAAGTTGATTTTTTGTGTTGCAAACTTATCGAGATCCGTCTTTTAACCAAAAATCCCGCCAAAAGTGTTTTGGAAGGGGAAATTTTCCCCGAAAATCTAAGACCTAGTGCCAGCACTGGATTAGTAATAAACACGTTTTGTTGGCACTTTTCACTCTCTTCTCCCCCACTCATCCCCACCATCTTTTAAACCCTTCTCAATGCTAATCACACTTCCTTTTTGTTGGGATTTGTTAAAAAGGTTTATTTAGAGTATTTCAAATTTCAAATATTTAGAGTATTTCAAAGTTATTTCAAATTGAAATTAAGCGTGTTCTAGTTTTTAATGTGTTTTTAAAAGTGCAAGTTTAATTACACGATTTCGGAACTTTCATACCAAGAAAGGAACATCATCAACGCGCTCGGTGTCATCATTATTATGGAAAACTCCCTCCAGTCTCTCACAAGATAAGCGATACCAGACATGACTACCAAACCGACACTGAAAAGAGGTAGTGGAATAGTCCCAACAGTCGGGCGGTGTCTTGGAAGTAGGTTTTCAAACACCAAGGTAAAAAGCGGAACCTGTACACCCTGACGGAGTATAAAGGAAAAAAATATATGTGTACATATAAATTACCCAACAAAAAACCCTTGAACACAACTCGTAAAACATTAATCCAATAAGGGAAATCACAAGCCTTAAAAACAAGAGAACACACAAGATTGCATACGTACAGGAAGGATCACACGCCCGAGTGATCAAAAGTGGACCTAAAGAAATGAGAGCTCTAAACTGGAGGAAAGAGTACCCGATAACAAGAAAAGTTAAACCAAGCGGAAACACGAAATCGAAACTTTAAGCTCAGTCAGGATTTTTCTACTTGCACGGTTTTTACAGTAGAAAAGCCATAAGGAACCAATGTATTTAGTTTCCAAATCCAATATCTTTTTTCTCGTCTGATAGACGGTCCAATTTATTTTATTGATTTATTTTATTTATAATTTTGTGTTTCCCTTCAGTTTTCAAAAGTTCCATATCTTGAAATTTGAAATTGTCCTCACCACGTGATTTCAGATAAGCATAGATCGCTATAGTTTCCGATTTAGAGGTATCCCCGTTCATAAATTTGCGGTAATGAAATTAACGACAATTCATGCGAAGCCTTATCTTGTTGGATTGATCTACATACTGTTTTCCACAAACCACACATTTGATCAGATACACAACCCGTTTAGTATTACAATCCGTACTTTGATTACGGCATGTGGCTGTTCTACCATTACTAGCACTGGCCACTTTCTTCTACAGCTGAAAGCGCTTACCATCGTATTGTTGGCTTTGGGTCACATAAGTGTCTTACAGAACGGCTCGGAGCTTAACCCGAAATAAAAGATGGCCCAGACTCTTAGCTGGGCCGGGGAAAACGAAACTTTTGGCTGGTGTGTAACTACCTTGGGCATGAGATCGGATGTATCGGGGAGCTGTAAGAGATATGAAGAAGAGGTTGGAGCTTTGAAAGTTTCCGTGATGTCTGGTACGCACGTGTTCTTGTGTCTTCTCTCTTTTTTAAGGTTTGTGTAGTTTGCTTATTGATTTAGTGTTTTACAAGTTATGTTCAAGGGAAGACTACTTGCAGTGCTGCCCGAAAATTAAACTGAATCCTCGTGGTAGTGGTGGTTTTATATATATATATATATATATCTATATCTATATATATATATATATATAGATGTCATATAGGTGGGGGTGTGTTGGTAACATAAACAGATAAGAAAGAAAGTATATTGAAAACGAAACTACAAAATATTTCGAGTAAACTTAAAAGGTAATATACATCAGGGGCAATTCGTGCATGATTGCTCTTGAAAGAAAGATCTCTATTCAGACCAGTGGTGTGTTTCTTGAGTTGGAGGATCGTCTTTATTTCACGCTTGCTTCTGTTGGGCTGTTTTAAAGTTGATAAACAAAATGCTACAATTATCCTCCATGACGAAGGAATTACCTGTTGCCACAATGTACCTTCACGTGAAAGGCACGGCCATCGGTACAAGAATGCCACCATCATATGCTAACAATTTTATGCATTTTTGGCCATTTTCTCTCTACTTTTCCACAGAGAACCCTTTTCAACACAGGTTTTATTGACGAATTTTTTATAAGATGTACACATGGTGTTGATAGTTTTATTTAGTTCTTTGATTCTGTCAACAAATTCTATAATTCTATTTAAGTTCACCGTGGACTATTCATTGAAACAATTGAATCTTTTGGCGGTCAAAAGGGGATTATATATCAACATTGCAGCGAGAATAATCACACTTTACCCGAGTTCCTTTCCGATTGTAGTATTCCGTAGGCGAAAAATAAGGGAGAACCTTACAATCAAGGCAAGAGGATCATCCTTCAACAGCAGAGTTGCCAGCCATCCCCTGAAGCTTTTCTGATTGTATTGTACTTTCTTCATTTCTTTTGCTCCACTTACCTGACATTGTGTTAGCTGCTGTCACTGGCGTACGCGGAGGGGGGGGGGCATTGGGCCTTCGGAAAATTCGGAACTGCATGCCCCCCCTTTAGACAAATTCTGCGTACGCCACTGGCTGCTGTCGCCTTGTTAGGGCATTTTGTTCTTTTGTATGTTTGTTACATTCTGCCTAAAGATGGTCCCGAGAGTGGACCGAAATATAGCAACATGTTACTCATAATAGTTGCCCTCCTGTCCTCCTTATACATAATATATATATATATATATATAACGCTGGATCGACCCATAGGGCGAAATCGGTATACCGCCAAAACGTTAAGGCGAAAAAGATACAATAAAATAAATAAGCGTATATTTCCCCTTTGCGTTTTGAGATATTCATACACGTTATTTCAATGGCTCCTCAGCCGTACGTGTTACCGGATACGTGTACGCAATTTCATACATATTGAAGTAATTGTGTGTACATTGAGTACTGAGTTGGACGTTACCACTGCGTTACGTTTTCCACTTGAAAAAGTGTGTAAATACGTTAAAGCGAAACGGTTTTTTTTCGCCTTATAGGCAATTTCGCCCGGTGGTGCATTTTTTCATACGATATTTCGCCCTAATCGGCAATTTGCAATATATATATATATATATATATATATATATATATATATACGTACATACATACATATATATTCATATATATTCACATGTATATATATATATATGTATATATTACCACTTAATGGTAAATGTTGTTCAGCACAGAAAACTTCATTTCACATGTTATGAATAATAGTGATAATGATAGGGAGGCAAGGAGATGGAGAAGGGAGCAGCAGTAGGAGAGGAAAGGGAATATAAGAAATGAAAATGATGAGTTATTTCGAGAAAACAAAACAAGTTCTCGTATGAAAAGGGTTCTCATTAGCTTTTTCGAACAGTTTAGATACTCACAGCATCTTTTAGTGACTGTGATGATAAAGCTTTTCCATCATTTAAATGTCCAGTTTATGTGTCTAATGAAAATGTGGGAAGCCATTTTGGAATTTAGAAGAGGCTAAAATGTCTTCTCTGCAAGTATGCAGCACTGGTGTGTTACAGTAGAAAGTCTGAACCAACCGTGGAGGAAACTGACATAGTTTGTTAGTAATACTTTAGCTTAGATGAAGAAATAAAACCAAAATGACATCTTTACCTTCCAGGCAAGTCCCATTAAAAACCTGAGACTTACAAAAGTGACATAGTTGGGAGAAAATGCTAATGCTATACCAGCCACGTTGAAAATTGCCAAGAAACACAAAGTCGGCCGTTTTCTACCGTACTTATCTGCTATTGGTCCGGCAATTAAGGAACCCAGTGAGAAACCACAAAAGAGAATTGTCTGCGAAAGATCCCGTAGAATATCTTCACTGCATACAAGATTCCACTAAAAACAAGACGAAGGAAAAAGACAAAAACTGTTGACCTATACCAACTTTTGTTACTTTCCATTGGCTGAAAAGGATTAGAATCACCTACTTCATAACCCGTTTGGATTATTTCAACTACAGTATTGTAATAGTCTTACAACTAAGAAAAAAGTAAGTATAATCTGTATTACTAACTGAGTAACGACAACAGATATTTTAACGACCCAGATGGAATCACTAAAAATGTAATTTTCACAGCAAATAGTTACACAAGTTGTAAAATACAGGGAACCTGAGAACCTGGAAATTCAAGTTTCATATGAATGTGTTCTTTTTGAGGGTGATGATAACGATACAATGATTGCAATTTATTCCGTTTTGCTGATACGTACTCACCTCCTTATCGAATGAAACAGTTCAATTTTGCTCATGATGCATATATCAACAAGTATACGTTCCTAACTATCATCTTCTTTTCAGGAAGCAGAAAACATATTACACGCAGAGCTTATTTCATCAGTGTATTTCAACGGTTATATTTAAAACTTCTTCATAGTCTTTTATTATCAATGTTATTTCGTTTAACGTTTAAAATCGGTTTGTAATATTAACTTGTAACATTTGATGTACATGGATACATTGCTCTCCACGAGGGGTTTTAGTGGGGCGGCCTGCCCCCTGAAATGGCGACTGCCCACTAAAAAATATCCTGCCCACTACAAAAGCTTTGCTTGGCCTCCAGAAAAAAGTTGACAGTAGGATACTTCCATTTCAAATGTAGGCCTCACGTAATGATGGATAAAAATGTCTCGAAAGCTACCGACGAGAAATAATTGCACAAAAAGGCAACTCAAAAGAAAACAAAGTTCTACATCATGATTCCCATCAACAAAACGATGTTTTGCCCACATTTCTTGTCACTTATCAAAACTGGATGTGAAGAGAGAGGACACCCCTCTTTTCAAATCCCTTCCCAGTGATCGCTTCCCGACTTCGCAAGTGGCCGCACCATCTCTTGAAAATCTATAGCGAACACTGGGAAAATAGTTACTGTGCCGTTGCAATGTATTTTCGATTGGGTGCTGACTTGTGAATGCTGAAAAGATGGAGTGTAGGTACGCTACGCGCGACCACTGGTTGGCGAGCAGCGTATGGAGGAAATTTTTGAAAAAGTGCCTCCCAGATTGCAGGAAATGGCCCCGAAAGTTAAAATGTTGGTTTATTTTTTGTTTGACGTTTATATAAATTTGCCCAAATTTTGATTCAGATTTCATCCCAATTTTGTAGAAAACTGACTTAAATTTCTAAACTGACTTCCCATGTTGGGTTCATAACTTGAACCCATTTCCCCACCTTATAAGATAATCACTTTGGGTAAGGAGGTAATGCAATTTAATTACAGCTTAGACTATCTACTAAATATAGGAGACGAAATATCTCCTACATTTGTATGGGAACTTTTGATAAAATTGATAACGAAATCCCCCATTGATTGTTATTTCGAAAAATAGATTTCCCCAGCGTAATCGAATATGTGTTTTAGATGACAGAGGAATCAGTTATAGACTGTGAAACCATATGAATAATCAGCGGCGTAATGTAACAATGAGCTTGGGGACCCAAAGGGCCCCCTATCAGGAGGTCCAGTGGCGTCACCAGAGGTTGGAGATTTGTGGGAACTATAGAAGATGGTGATTTAAGTCGACCCTATTTACATCTGGTCAGAAGGTCGGTAAAAATTGTGTATTTTTGAGAAATTTTGGTAAATTTAAGATGGCTTAAATGCAAAATGGTGCTATCTTTGACAAATTCCCGAACTGACCATATATTAGAAAACTTTCACGATTAAATGAATTCTTATACTTTTGGTTGACTGTAAGGGAAAGCTGTGGTGACTAAGTGGAGGGGTAACAATTTCTTTCCTTGAAAAATTCTTGTTTAGTTTGGTATGGTGGCTTAGATGCAAAATGCAGATATCTTAGGCAAATCTTGCAATTAAATACATGGAAATAGTCGTTATTTAGTGATATTTGGCTGTGGTATGGCAGTCGATGTAGAAATGGGTAAAAACGAACACATACTACGAATGTTACCGTATGCTACTCATGACTTTATATTGCTCTAAGATTCTCTACTGATGCGGGGTCGCTGAAAAGGTCGGAGTTGTACATTTTCCGAAAAAGAGTTTTGATTACAATAATGTATTATTGCCCCCAAAATGGTTATAAGATATGGAGTGTGTGCCTTGATAAATGAGCGAGAAGCTCGCCGAAATTTTGCATTGAAAATCGTCCCCGTAACAAAATTTGCCTGGAGACTTTGCTCTGACACACTTTTAATTCCTACCAAAATGCATCAGCTAATTGAAGGCGAGTCTTCTCCCTGAATTCCACTACTTTGTATTCTTGTAGTGCCCTGCTCCTCCCTAATGACTCCAATGCACAAGAACAATCGGCGAAAAATGCGAATATGTTTGAGACGGTATTGACAGTAAACACGGCCACGCGGTGGGGCTGCACGAGCGGAGCGCGCGAAAACTTTATTACTTCGATTACTGATATATCCAATAAGCTCAATGCTCATTTATATTCCTGAAGCCAGGAATATTGCAGGTGCAATCTCAATTTCTTAGACCTTGAATTTACTTAGCCTAGATTTTTTTCTGTGCATCAGTGTAGCGGGGCCCACTTTTGGTCGGTGACCCATACTCAGCACGGTCCGAGCCCATTGGACTTACGCCACTGTAAATAATCAGTAACTTAAAATAAAGCACCGCCAAATTCCGCGACTTCATCTTACATTGAACGTTAAGATTTCCCAAAAATGATGCAGAAAGTCAAATTTAGTACGTCGTACGACATGGAGTCTCTATTTTCAAATACTTCCATAATCGATTTTTTCCTTATTGACTGAATAACGGAAGTGAAACGTCATTTGTTTTAATATAATATAGATAGACTGAATGATAGGTAATGTAACTTTTAGAATGATATTCATTATTTTTAATTCTCCGTCATTCACTTTCTGGACGTTTTTATTGCATTAAAAAAACTGTGCATGGCCAAATTATTGGGGGCTGCAGCCCCAACCCCCTCCCGTTCCGACGGAGTTAAACCGGTGCTCAAATACTTATGAGATCAATTCTTGTGCTACAAATGCTTCAAAAGCTCAAGACGCTGAGTACTTAACTTCCAACTCTTGAATTCCTTTATGATTCACATCACAATATCGTGCAAGACCTTTACATTCTCGTATTCTGTGGGGTATCCATTTACATTTATTGCTGTACATGACTGGTAAAATTTGTGGTAAAGGTAAAATGCAATACATATGAAAAAAATTATTGTGTGTAAGATTACCAATTAGAGTGACTCTCTACTCATGAACAGGAGAATACCTGGGCTGTAACCGAGTGTACTGAACCCACTTCCCAGCCTACTGTTTAACAATGAAGCGTCTCATATGATTTTTGTAAATACTATTTACAATAACACTTATGATGAAATCGGGCATCTTTCAGGAGTCAATTCCTACTCTTTCTGAACCTGTAATTTAGTTAATTGTATGTGACCATTTTCTTGGTAAATTGTGCACCAATAATAATGTTGCCTCAGAAGCATCGATGAAACTTTCATATTTATGGACTCAACTGGAGTCGGCACCGAGTCCTAGTACAGCTGAGTCCATTCCAGGCCAATTCAGAATCCGTTACCTCCCATTCAGGACCGAATCCGTGTCGGCAAAAACGGACTCGAGTCCGCAATCGAGTCCGATTCCGATTCCGAGTCTGATTGCTATGCAAATCTGACTTCATTCGTTGAGTCATACCAAAAATTTTGGAGAGATATATTGCACTTGTATTGCATCAACATAACAAACAGAAAATTGCTTTTTACATTTCCAAGCCACTCTATTATCACCAAACTGTGGAAGACGTCTTTCTTTCCAAAATTATTTCAATATTTACAAATGGTACATAGTTTGAAAATTGGAATGTTTGTGTTAAACATTTATCTAAAAATCAGTAAATTTCTTTTTGTGCAGAACTTTTTCTAAAAAATGGGTGTACCAAGCGACCTAAACTTGACTTTGCTATTATACTATATCTGTTTCGGGAAATTTTTATATCACAAATGCAATAACTTCCTTCATTTTAAAACAGGGTCACAATAACCACCATTTATGTTGAAATATTGAAAGGATTCACACAATGTGTACGTGGTCTTAGATCATACCTGTTTGAGTACTAAATGGGTTCAACTTCATCCATATGTAACAATTGTAACGAATACTAACTTCGGATGTTATGGATTTTCCCGTCAATGCTGTATCGTATTCCCATCCTTTCGAACATGCTTGAGTCTCCGCGCTAGCAGTTTGGTTCACGAATTCCTTGCAAGACGAGTAACAATCGCCATCTGTTATAGGAATACTCTCGTTCAAAGTTTTTCCGTTCTGAAGTGCGCAGTGGTGAGGTGGTATCTCAGCATTGAATGTTACACTTAGTATGAGGAAACCTACTTGAAAGTTAGCTAAAATAACAACAAAAACAGTTAGCATTTGTGATCTTCCTAAGGGATTCACTGCTTCTAAAGCTTCATCGACATCCATGGTATTAATCGAAGTTGGCTTACAAGCTACTGCAACTCTTTAGCTTAAATGACTTCCACAAATGACAGTCTTCAAGTCAATTACGAGGTTGTCTTTCTTGCTCGTGTATCTCAATACACGTGGTATCGTAATAACCGATCATTTCTGAACTTTGGCTTATACTTTTACAACTTGTAACGTTTTCCCACTATTCACTTGGTTGGGGTAAACAACGAAATGGTGATTCACCTATCCAATAAAAATTTACAATGTTGGCATATTCAATTTAGACAATAAAGTTGAGTGAGCTTTAAAAAAGTTGCTCAGTCATTTTTGCTTACATCACTGTTTGATTTCGTCATATGAAAATTTTCAAAGATGTGAGAGAAGTGCAATGTCCAGTACTGATAATAATAAATATTAATAAATGAACTTATAAGAGGGCGAAAATCTACTAAGTATTCAATAGCGCTATGCCACCCTAACGAAAAGCCAACTTAGAAAAAAATGAATCTTGCTGCGAGACTTAAACTGTATGAGAGAGGGAGAACTCCCGATAGAATTGGGCAGAAAATTCCAGAGCTTGGGCCCAGCTGACGGAAAGGCACGATCACCGTAGGTTTTCAAATTAGTTATGGGAATAGTGAGGGTACATGTATTGCTAGAACGCAAGGTATAACAACGAGTATTGACCTGAAAAGTCAGATTAAAATGGGAGGGTGCCATACCATGAATGCATTTATAAACAATGAGTACTTTTGGTAATTTACTGCTGATGTAATTCCTCTACCATCAGCAAAGGAGCCTTGAATTTTACAAGGGTTGACTCTGATAAATATATGTAAACTACATTTGTCTTATAGGATAACGTTCGAACGAAACACCACGAATTTTTATGCGTTCGACACATGGCAAGTCAAACTATGAAATTTGTAAGCTAATTCTACTGTATGAAGGACCAACTATGACAGTTTACGAAAGATGTACCTTGTCTATCAATTACTTTTGGGCAATTAATAATTGCAAATCATTACAGCAAAGTAATGAAAGGCCGGAATACCCCAGATAACGATTATGACCCTGCCAAAAACTGGACAAGAAAAATTAAATGTCCAAAAGATTGTTGTTTTCCTTATTTTTTATGAAGCATTAACAGAACGTGAAGAACGAAAAGATTGACGGAGATTGTCAACGATTTTAGAAGCAGCGAAGTAAAGGAAGACTTTCTACCTCATTTATTTTCTCAACATGCTAGAAGTAAGAGAGTTGAGGATCTGTGACCTTGACGACTGGGTAATAAAGAGGCAATAGTTGATGCAGCTAGACAGGTACAAAATAAACTAGTCTTTCCAAGATAGAGACAACTTGAAAAAATTCTTTTTTTATAAGGAAGCAACTTCAATTTTCTTAGTACTAAAGTGAGATGAGGAGATGGTAAAGTCCTATGCTACCATTCTTGCCTCAATGTTCTCAATCTCCTGAAGACGGTTGATGTGAATTTTAAAATGCCATAAAATTAGATAATTTCTGATATTGAACTTTGATGTAAAAAAGTCATGAACCATTGCCTGCGATGTGGTTGCAACAAATGTTCCTTAATGAAATACATTGTGGTAATAACAGAAAAGTTAGGGACACCATAGTTTTAACTGCATTTACTAGAAGATGAGTAATGAATATTCACTGTTTCTTGTCTTCTACAAAGGTAAGACTTGAGTCATTCTTGGGCTATACCCCTAACACCCATTCGATTTTTAAGCCTTGCTGTTACTCTGCTGTGGTCCATTCCCTATAAATATTATTTTGACCCTTAAAGGGCTATTCTGGTCATCCCGGGTGATTCCAATTCTCCCAACTAAGCAACTTGTAGCTTCTATAACTAAATAAAGTTTCTCCTTGTGCAGACGCAAACCTATTTTGTTGCTTCAGGGCATGTCCTGGTGAGCATACAAGACAACAATTTTAATCCAAACACTCTCTCTGCATTGTGTGGAATTTGAGTCACTCTGCTTCATTTGAAGTTTCAAACTTTGATGTCAATCAAAGATTGGCAGTCACCAAATGAGAATTTTGACACCCCTACACCAGAAATGTACTTTGGGTGATGACTGTCCCCCTTCAAGGAGAGCCGACTCTGTTTTATGGTGGGAAATTTGGCAGAGTGATGATAATCAAACAGATGGTGATTATGAAAGAATCCAATCAATCAATAGTTCTCAGAAAAGGGAGGCATTTGAAAGTGGCTGGTATTTTTACAATGTATTGTGATCCTTTTTTCGACTAAGGCCTGGGATGTTTAGTGTTGACGTTATTTTACACATTTTCTGATTCGAATAAATGGATATATAGGAATAGAAAGTTGTTCTCGGCTTGCACACTCTAAACAAGGTCTGATCAGAGGGGCAACGAATAGGAATCTTGTCAAAAATTTGACTAGATCCGGGTAAAAAATGAACCGATTCTGATCATTTTTGAACCAAATCTAGTCAAATAATTGATCAGATTTCTGTTCGGTGCCCCTCTGATCAGATTCGGTTCAAATTTGACCAGACCTTTTTTAGAGTGCAGACGAACGTTTAGACTTCCGTCCTTCCTTAAAGAAGGGGGGACATCCCATCTCCAATGGGAAAAGTTTTGAATACTTTATGCACCCAGGGAATCCTTCCTCTTTCAAAAAGTGCTACCCTGAGGGAACGGTCTTAATAAAGCGGTCTTAGGGAAGGACGTAACGTTGATGTAAAGCTGCTTAGGTGCAAATTGGTGCTGTGTTTGTCAAAGCATTAAAATAGTCATATGTTTAGAAATTCTTATTTTATTTTCCCTAGTTTCTTTCTTGTTAGGAGAAGAGGTGGACTTCATTTATTTGATTGTTGCACTCTTTGAAATAAAAAATAAATGCAGAGAGCAAGACTGTAGAATATAACAAATCTGCTATTGGTATTGCGTACTTTTGGTCAGTGGACTTGTTTAATTTTTGCTGAAGAAAGACTTGGGCTTTGGGAGTTGCTGAAAGACTTAGTTTCTGTAGTATGCAAATATTTCTCGAAATCTTAAAGTGATCATCCAGTTTCAGGAGTAAAGGCTGCAATACGTCATAGGCGAAACAAGCTGTTCTCATGTAGGGGATGGGATACGGGTGTGGTAGGGGTGTGGATAAACGTCCTTCCTGTCTGCCATTCTGAATGGACGGATCTTACAGGAGAAAAGTGTCTCTCCCCTTTGGGAATATTCTTGTTCTTCTTGTTGTTCTTCTTTCTTCTTCTACTTCTTTTTTCTTCTTTTATATCTAAATATATATATATATATATACATATATATATATATAGTAAAAGAGAAGAGTTCCACGTGTACTCCGATAAAATAAATTGTAAAACAGGAAACAAATAA
>WURT03674796.1:0-17142 GCA_009936505.3 Holothuria glaberrima | reverse complement strand
ACTAAGGACTTAGGGGCCATTGAAATAACATGCATGTATATCTCAGAACCAAAAGGGGAAATATAATCTTATGTATTATATTGTTTTTGTTTTCGCCTTTTGTACTGGCGGAATTGACCTTTCGCCTAACCGGTCAATCTAGGGTTATATATATGTATATATATATTGCATATATTGTAAATATTGTACATATAGTTGCTAGAAATAAACAACAAACAAACAAACAAACCAAACTTTGGTTGCCACCACAAAGTGGGTCAGCAACTTTTGCTGTGAGGCACGGACTGAGTGCAGAGGAAAAAAAAACATTTTATGGATTTACCTTTCCTTACATTGAAAACATATGAAACATTGGATCTCAAAAAAAAACTTGTTCGATGCAACTTAAAAGGTCTGGGAAGTGCCATTTCTGGCAATCTAGGAGGCATTGTTAGGTGTACATATTTTGGTATGTTACATCATATATGCCAACAAATTTGGGGGTCCACTTTGTGGAGTCGCTTATGAGCCCCTGGTGGGAAGTTGTGGAGAATCAAAAAGTTGAGTTGTTGATGAAAAATTTTGGGAAGCACTTCAGGTCTAGTAGAGTACCATAGTTATGTCTTCTTAGTTTTAAGGGGGAGTAATTACCCCAAGTCATCCACAAAGTACCACAAGGGATCGATTAAAGGCTTAACAACATGAAATGGATATCACTTTTGGACGTAGCTGAGACTCTGTAACATTGTAACTAATTTTTGGTCCTACATTAGATATCCTATGGCTACCTTTAGCCCTAGTTTCTACAGCAATGCGGGGCTGTCAACTGTCACGCATTCAGCGTGAGAGTCAAGCATTTTGGCACGACCTCACGCTCTCACAATGAAGGATCAGTTTCTCACGCAATTTCTCAGTATAGTGTTAAAATTCCACTCATAATGCAAAAGATGCATCGGGTGTTGGCAAAACGCCAGCTATCAGGCTATCTGAGTTCCTTCTCCAACTGATCGTCTGCAGTAAGCTGACTGTGCAGTATACAGTAATACATACCGATGGGCATCAGAATTTTCAATATTAAAAAAAATTTCCAGGAACATGAAACATAAAAAAACTGGCAATTCTGGGCATGCAGTAATGAGGCTCGGGAAGTGCTGTTTCCTGCAATCTAGGGGTATTTTTGGCGAAAAGTCCCCTTGGCGGGACGCTCCGTGTGAACGGATGGTCAAGATTCGTGTCAGTAGTCTCCTGGTAAATCTCAGTCACATCAGTCACTAAAAGTTGACAGCCCTAGCAATGTCACAGATGACATGACTTGAATGTTGGATTTTCATTTGCTCTCTCATTGCACTGGGCATGCCCACTAGACTGAAGGCTCACTAGAAAAAAGGTTTGCTAGATTGAACATCCTCTTGACCAAAAATCTGCTCCAGGTTAGAAGTAGGTTTAGGATTCAGTGAAACAGACATAAAGGTTTAGGACAAGAGTAAGGAATGTCTCAGGTAAGTTTAGAGTTTGGGTTAGGATAAGAGTTCAGGGTGGACCAGAGTTTATCGCTTGAACCTTTGGTCTATCAAACCTTTGATCTAGTGGACCTTGAGCATAGTGAACCCTGCCCCATTGCACTTATACAAGTTAAATTCTTCACCTTTACTCACTTAAACCATCAGCTTAATACCAGAGTTCTTCAAAATTCCAGCAGCAATAGTTACATGGCCATTCTGGGAACCAGTAGGAATGATGATTGTGTCTATAGAGGCAACGATTTACCCTGAAATTTCTTTTCAATGTGTAGCTCTTTCATTTGTGGTAGGTGATCATTAAGATCAAGTTTGGGGATACATTTTAATCTGTCTCTCTAGCATGCATCATGTAAGGTAAAACAAGGAGGAATAATCTTGTAAGGCTTGCCGTCTATTACAGAAATTGAATCTCGAAGTAATAAGATTGCACATAGCTGTCTTGCCTTCTATGCTGTAATTTACTCATGCCTCTCTCAGGGTTCCAAAGAGTGGTATGGACATTTCGTTTAACAGACATCACTTAGTATAATGACTATTGTGTTATGTGCATGATGTTATGGTATTCAACATCTATTTTGTGGATCACTTTTGCAGGCCAAAGTTCGGACAAGAACCCCAACCTCATACCTGGACTTTGTTCTGCAGAAAGGTGCAAAGTTAAATCAACCTGTGCCCAATAGTTGGACTTCCTTTGCCTACATTTTATCGGGGAAAGCTTTCTTTGGTATGTTGTTAGTTTCCTTTTATTAAGTTATTCATTGGTGTAGAAAACATGTGTAAGAACTTTGGATTTGAACTAATGAAACTGATTACTTGGAATGGCAAAGGATCTGTCTTGAAGGCATAAATTTTCTTGACCGTCATCCGTGTCTAGACATGTCAAGTAAAGTTTCCATCACTTTGATCACACACTCACAAATTAAATTTATTTCTGAACATCAATGTCACAAAACATTTGAAGACACAACTAAAGTAAAGACATTTTGTCACAATAGATTTAATATTTGCCTTGGAAGGATTTAGCAAACTGTAGTGACAAGTTTGTATTTTAAAGTACGATTTCTTGTGCAAGTTTCTGTTTAGAGTTTCCTGCAATTTAGGGCATGCAGTTGGAATATGTCAAATTTTCTGATCTCATCTCCAGCCATGATGGGTTTGTTAGTGAGGTCAGCTTGTGTTGTCTGCCTCTCTAGGTGGGATAGATGGGTCACTGGATTCTAACTATCAAAATTGTTGAATTAGTAGATACCACTCAGACACGAAAAATGTAATTCAGAAAGCTATTTACCTCTCTTTAGTTCTATGTTCTTGGAGATCTTACATTATACAGTACTAAATGGAAACTGTTTAGATTCACACTGTCCCATAATGCCAAGAAGAGCCATTATTGGAGTGAGTTCTTCCAAGGCTGCCAGTCACACTCTTTTCCAGGCCACATAGGTTATACATATCCACAAGCTGTTCAAAATGATCACAAAAATAGTCTTTTTGGAATTGCTGCTGACCATTTCAGTGCAGAACTCATTACCCCAAAGTTTATTTTTTGGGTGGGGTATCAAAATTCTCATTTGGTGACTGTCCTTTGATGGACATCAAAGTTTGAAAATTTAGAAAATGCAGAGTAGCTCACATTTCACAAAATGCAGAAAGGGTGCCCAGGTTACACACTGTGGTCTTGTATGCTCAACAGGACATGGCTTTTATAAGCAGTCAAATATGTTCGTGTCTGCACAAGGAGGAGCTTTATACACTTTAATATTTGAGGAGCTACAAACTAATAGTTGGGAGCTGTCTGGGATGACAAGAATTACCCTTTAATGTAATAAAACTATGTCATATAAACTATATCACTTTACAGTTAATGTCAGTGCAGGTAAAATACATGTGGCAAGATCTGGAACTCTATGGAAAAATAATGGCCATGCCCTCAGTTGAGGCTTGACCCAGATACCTTTGTAAAATCTTGGAAGGGGAGGTGGGAAGGTGAAGTGAGGGTATCAGATGGTTTGAACACATGATGTAGTAGTAGAGAAAGGTTTCCCCCCAGTCTCTCCATCTTCTTTTTGCATTCCATGAGGTCTAAATTCAGAAGAAAATGGTAAAAGAAGAAAAAAATGTATGAGAAATTAAGAGAATTTTATTTTGTGTGTTTGTTTTTGGTTTCACCAGGAAGTGGTGATGATGTCAAAGAGGGTGGACCACACCACACCCTTGTTTTGAGTGATGGAGATTTTGTAGAAGTTGAAAACAAGGTAAGTTTAATGTTTTATATTGTAGTAAATAGTGATCAGAAGAACTATAAGTGACCTATGTTTGTGATTACAGTTTATTTTCTAAAACATTAAGTACCAAAAATGAAAGAGTGTGACCTCATCATCATGCATCAACCACACAAGAGGCATCCCAACTACCTAACATTTTCTGTTACTCTCATCCCCCATCCTCCCCAGACAGATGTCCTGGCCAATTGTTCATTTTCTTTAGAAGTAGAATCTGAAATGCAAGGGAAAAATGGTAATAAGGTGTGGAGCTTTTGTATGTATTATTCCAAGAAAGAGAATTCTATTTAAAAACATAGCTATCATTTGTGTTTCTGTGATTTAGATAACAGAATTTTTTCTCCCAGGAAGGGGTGGGAGAGAAGAGGGGGTGCTGGGAAGGTTTTTTCTTTGTGTTTGGATTGGGAACTTCCTGAGTAAGAATGTTTAGCCAGTGAACCTTGTGCTTTGGTGGGCCTATAATGTAGTCTTTTGTTGATTATTAAAGGGAATTAAAGGCAGCATGATAACGTTAAAACTGAAGTTGGTGTGTATGTGTTGGCCTAGCTTGTAAATAAGCTTACCTTCTTTAAAAAAAAAAAAAAAAAAACAGGTGGCAGATGGACACCATACATGTTAATAACCTTGGCCATAGTTCTCCACTATAGCTTTTGCTTTTGACAGCATTATCATGCATAATAAAGACTGAAAGTAATCAGGGCTTTGTGTAAACACTGCAGTGAAAACCACTGTCAAACAGCAGTACATCCTATTGGCTTCATATTTTGTAGGAGGTTGTTGGTAAGTAGTCATATTCTAGTGTATCAGTCCTCCCAATTAAAACACATTCACACTTTCAATGTGTATTGCCTTCAGAGATGTGGATTACAGATAATAGAGATGTGGAAAATGCATTTCCGCAAGGTTATATTCACTCAAAGTTAACACACTTTTAAAGGATATTTGGAGATTTGGATAACATCTTCATGAATATTCATGAGTAGACAGGGTCACAAAATGGTGTGGAAAGGAATTGAAGAGGGGGTGATTCACAAAAGGAAAGAAAAGGTTTAAGGGTAACCATGCTATTTTCACTTAATACCTGTATTGCTTTGGCTGTTAGATGCACACTTATCAGTGGACAAGCTCATGGTAAAAGTGTCAATATGTAAAATACCTCCTGAGTAATAGTTTGAATAAATTTGTCTTTCAAAAGTCTCTAAGGATAGCTTCAATATTTTTCCAAAAGCCCTCTCAGATGGATGCAAAAGTAAGGAAGCCTTATCTAGCATTGTGGGTTTTTAAGTGCATAAACACTGCATATCGCAGATCGACAGTCATTGCAGTGGATTTGAGCTTCAGGAGAAACATGACATGCTCATTGATAGGCTGCAGATTGTAGTTATGTTGTCATTGTGAAGAATACAAGTTGGAGCTGTGACTCCATCGAAAGTTGACACGTCCTGCTATATATTGAAATTGCCCGAACCTAGCAATAATCCTCTCATCAAGAAAACACATTTATATGGCAGTGATTGATCGACTGCAAATATTTGTTTCTATTCAAAGAAGAAGTTTTCATATATATCTGTTTATATTTCAGAATGATGAGGAGTGCCATTTTGTTCTTGTGTCAGGACAACCCCTCCATGAGCCAGTTGTGCAGCATGGTAAGCCAAATTTGAACACTTTCAAACAAAATTACTTGTTGGTGGTGGATGTTTTGTATAGAAAAGAATAGGATAAAATCCTTTCTACGTGAACTGAGTACAGTATGTGAACCTTAAAGGTCGTGTGACATGCCACCAAAAAGAGCTGTTTCACTTGTCAGTTAAAGAAAAGCCCTCCAATGAGAGATGCGTTGGAATTATTTACCGTTCTCAAAATATACATATTCAAATTTCAGTGGTTCCTGAAGAAACTCATTGCTTATGCAAAAATAATGATGTGGAGTGTTGCACAGTGTTAAGATTTCTTTTGTTAACACTATATAAATTATCTCCTAATTACTGATCAACTTAGATTACAGTTTGTTGAGTTAGTTAGATGAGGGTTTACGGCCCACTTTCTAACCAATTGGTTTAAGTCGAGCAGGCCACAGCCTTTTTTCCAGTTGTGGCTCACTGGCTTGTCTTCCCACCTCCATTGCTTATGCTGAACACCAAGCACAATGGCAGTAGGTTCCATTTTTAAAGTCTTCAGTATGACCCAGCCAGGATTCGAACCCTAGACCTTCCGGCTGCAAGTCGGATGCTCTAACCTCTTGGCCATGCAGTCGGTTTTACAGTTTGTTGAGTGATATCAACATATCTGCTAGATTGGCTTTGCAAAGTGTTTAAGGTTTTGTAAATGCCCTTCAAGTTCTGGCTCCATTTTCAAGTCAGGCCTTTATGCAGATATTTTGTGATAAGGCATGTAGCTAGGATTGTGACATGGGGGGGGGGTGTTTGTTGGAGTGTGACATGGGGGAAGGGTGTTCCCCTCCTATTGTCCCCTCCCTTTCAGAGAAAAACTATTTCTTAGGTCTCCAGATGTGAAATGGTGCAATATTTGTGCCTCTAAATGTAATAAAGTTTATTCTGAGCATTTTGGATCATTTTTCGTCATTTTTTTGTTGTGCCTCTAAATGTAATAAAGTTTATTCTGAGCATTTTGGATCATTTTTCGTCATTATTTTTTTTTTTTTCAAGCTTAGGCCATTGTGGAGGGGAAGGAGGGAAATTGAAGTTTGGAATCTACCTGTGATTTCAGATGGGGAAAAATTATACATTACTTTTGGATGAAAAACCCACATTACTGTGGCTAGCATTACTGGGCAATGGGTATTAAACCATGAACTCGCAGATTGCTAAGTCATCCCTTCACAAGCTAGCACAGTTATTCACTCAACCATACCAAATTATTTTATGAAAGTTCAAAGTACTTTCAATAGAATGCAGTCTTTGTCCAGTGTCTCTTCTCTTTTTGTAACATGTAACATTTCTGAAAGTTTTGCCAACTTATGATTTCCTGTCATAACTATATTGCTTTTTTAAACAGTATTCTGTTGCCTAGAGATCACATCTCTGGTAGGGGGGGGGGGGTGGGGACAGTCAAGAAAAGGAAGCTGGTGGTTCAGTTGTGATAGCAGTACAGTAGATCACTAAGCTGGTGTGATTGGGTGTAAAATCTAGAATGATGCAGACAGAAAATTAATTGACAAAAACAATTATTTAAATAACGTTGCTAAGTTCAAATTGTTTGAATAACATATGCTGCAAAGTTCTTTTTAACAGCAGAATCAATTTGATTGTCTGGGTTACATTTAATCTAAATGAAAGCATGTTCTGATGAAAGTGACTCAGATTGTGCATATTCTCCAGGAATAATTGACAGATTTTAAAAATTTAAAAATAAAATTATTGTTAAATATACATAATGACATTTTGCAAATATGGGTCGTGATAACTGGACAATGGCTAACTTTTAATTTGTCTTCATTGTTAGCTCTACTCATTTTTGACATGTGTATTTAAAGACTGCTCTATTATGGATGTTGTGTCACACGTCAGTTTCACTGTCACAATGAACTAGGATCATCTAAAATACTCAATACCTTAATGGGACAATTTCTTGCTATGTAACATAAATAGATGGAACAAAAAATTTTTGCAGAGGTGTTACATTCATCCGTGATGCTACCTCTGTCTTTAATGATGGGGGTAATTCTGGCTAGAATTTGAGAAAATCTGGTGGGATTCCTTCAAAGATCTGGCCAGGACCAGAACATTTTTTTCACTATCTAACCAGATGGAATATCCTGTGTATCCAATTGTGGAATATTTGTAATTGTTTGAAACAAAATCCCAATGTGCAATATTTGTAATTGTGTGAAACAAATTTGAATTTTGCATTGATGGTTTTGGTCTGGTAAGTCAAAAAAAACAGGGTTGTAATTTATAATAGTTTTCAGGCCTTGAAGGGCAGTTGTTCTATGATGAGAAGCAACTACAAATGTGGGAGAGGTCTATGCCTCATAAATTAATTGCAAGTTCGTGTCGGGTGGCTAACCAACTTAACAATTAGATCAAATTTGGTTTCAGTTGAAAAGCCAGTTCAGATGGGAAAACCAATGACTGTTCTAGGATACAAACCCACATTTCTTTGACCCGCCCGGGGAATGAACCTCGAACCACTGGTTGCTAAGCTTCATTGCTTCAAATGCCACCTTTATTCACTCAGCCACAGCACCTGTTATATTTACATCTTAAATTAATGAATTCTGCTACACCTATGTCATCATTGTGAAGTAGTCTGCATTGTATGCAACTCATTTCCAAAGAAAATATTACTGGAACTGTAAAATTGAAAGAGATTGGTTTGAAATTCTTTTAAAAACCATTTAAAATGATTTTAAGTGGTACAACATTGAGAGGAATTTTATGCCTAAGATAAATCCAAGCAACAAAATGAGAAGCTTATTTTAATAAACTTTGAGCTCCCTCTATAAATAGATAGATAAATAGATAAATATAAAATCAAAATCGGTTTTGTGAACAGCCTTAAATCCAAGTAGCTATCTGCCTCCTTCAAGTGTATTTAATGTCTAGAATTTGCAAGAATATATATATTTTAGAGACTAGAAAATGATTCTCATTAATTTATATTCTATCTTTAAAGTACTGCCTTTGCTATAATATTGAGAGGCATTTACTTAGATGGGCCATGGTATCCCTTCAAATATATATCTAGGAATAGCCCTATAGTTCTAAATACAATATGTGACTGCACTTGGACATCGGTTGGTCAATGATGGCATGTACAGGCAGTTATACTCCCAGTTAAGCTGACGTAGTGTTGTGTGTCAATGTGACCTCCAGCAATTTAAACTCAGTGCAGGCTACTGTGGCTCTCTGTCTTAGAGGTGTACTAGACAGGATGTTTGGTTGAAATTGAAGGGATGGGCAAGAAGAAAACTTAGTTGGGAGATTTTTAACTGTCTGAGGTGACATTATAGAGCTTTTAATTTGAAACTGTCTGTTGTGCAAGAATTTGTGATGTCCTTGGTGTACAAGCCACATTACTGTATTAAAGTGCTTTTCTTTTCATCTGAAATGAAAATGCTTATGCGACCTTGAACAAGTTACTGTGTTCTTGCATAGTATGTTGTAAGAAGATGGCTTGTATGGTCAAGTCACTCTACAGTAAGACAGTGGTTATGTATTGGCACGTTATGAAGTGGCTTTAGGAAAAGCAATGACTTTCATCTGAGTAGGCATCACATGTATTGTGCAATCTACTGTTTTAAGTTGAGTGAAGAGACTCTCATCATTTAATATTTCAAATGTCCACTGGTACGGGATTTTTTGAAGTTATTTTTTCAAACTTTGTTACTGATACCTTTCAAATTATTTTCGACCTTAGTCACACTTCAAATGTTACAGGGCAATGGTTCAAAAGAAGTGCACAACCAATTATTGCTTGAAATTTTTGATGACTGAAAGACCGTGAACCAGGCTTTACATAAGCTGTATCCACTGGAGTGGTGACTCGATGTTTCTGTAATTGAGACGCTCAGAATAACATTTATGTAGGAAGGCCATTGCTATTCTATTCATAGATGCATGCAGCAGCCCACAGTACCTGACAGTTTTGCTAATCAAATTTTGAATCCACAAATTTTTTCCTGCCTTGATTACCACCGGGGTTTCTACCCACCCCATCATTTTCAGTAAGAAATTAAGTAATGATCTACAGTATTCAAATTAACTTGTTAGGCAGGATGGTGCTGTTGATCACTTTTAGATGTGTGGAACAACTCAGCCATGTACCATCATTTTTGTATTAATATTAGAGTACCTAGGCCACTGGTAAAGCAGTTGTTTAAACCAGGGTTTAGGGTAATGCAGAATTAAACACAGTGATGGGTTGCATCTCGGTCCATTTAATTTTTCTTGTGGCAAGGTAACTATGTTATACAAATCTATGTTCAGCGAAACTGTTTTGCTTTTACCATCCAGCAAACGTCTCAACTTGCCAAACATTTATTAGTCTAATTTCAGTCAATTTAGCAGCATGTGAAGGAAAGTAAATAACCTGTTTAAGATGTGTTTTTTATCCTAATTGGGGAGAGGTAGGGGGTAGCACTGTCGTTGTAATTCTCTAATTTTGTTGAGGAGGGACGGCTCTGGGTTTTCCTGGATGCAACAGTTTTAAATGTTATGAATTATCTGGTGAATTTCATCTGAACTTTATAGGCTGGTGACATGTCTGACCTTGTTCTGTAGATCAGTAGAGAATGACAAGTAAACTTTTGGATGCCATGATAAGGTGAACCAAGGTCATTCAACCTATTTTGTGGATGGTTGTATAACTTGCACTTTTTAGGATACTTTTACACTAGATCCTGGATCTGATCGCCTGATGTTATCAGTACATCATATTACATGTATGGCTTGATCCTGGTGCATTTACACTTGTCTCATACTCTGATCCTCCTCCGTGCTTCAGCAGAAGTGGCCTCCAAATGAATTACGAAATAGGAGCACACACACGTCACCGTTGATCCTAGAGCATTTACACCTCAAGTTTTGATTGCGTGCGTGGGGTCTGATCCTCCTCTTACCAGGATCAAAATCAGGCGATCAGATCCATCTGCATTTACACCACAAATTTGATCTCGAGCAGTGGATCTGACCCTGTGTAGGTGATCAGATCTAGTGTAAAAACACCCTAAGACTACAGTAGCAGCAGAACAGTTTAGTGCCAGAATGGAATTATGTTTTTTGTATGTGCCATGTGAGCAAATCTTTATTCCTAGACATGGAGGCAAAGTTTCTCTCGCAACTCATGGATGTTACTTAATGACTTGAAATGAGTCAATGTCACAGAAGTTGAAGTGTCTACAAACCTCAAATCCCATTTATGAGGTAAAAAACGTTACAAAATTCTAATCTTGCAAACTTCCAAAACTTGCCTCGTAAAGTATTGTAATGGATTTGGGGATGTGTGGTTTGGTCAGTAGCATTGTGACCTGCAGGGTGGCACTGGGGTTCATGTCCTAATTTCTTGTCTTTTGACTGGCCAGAAAGCAGAAAGAGGCAAGAAATGTGTGGAAAAGACGAGCGGAATTTTCTGCAGTGTTGTTGTAAAACTATTGTGTTGAAAACAAATTACATAAAATGATAAGATTCTTCAAGGCTCAAACTATGTTCTTATAAACCACAAAATCACTGACTTGAAGCAACAGGCCAACATCCTCAGGGCAGGGAGTTGCAACTCCCTGCTCAGGGCAGTAACAACGTGCTGTCAAACCTAGAATAGCTTCTGGAATCTTTCCCTATTGCCGCCTTAGAGAAAACTGTTCCAAGTTGCTTACTGTAACTAATATAAACTCCTGCCATTAGAGTAACAATGATTTTTGAATGTTGTAGATGTGGATGGGAATTTCTGGATGTGTTACCATTTACAGTTGGGGGTGGGCAAGTAAAGGAAGGGGGTGATGGAGAAGATACAAGATGCAACTCAAAAGGAATATTACATGGGTTGCTGTAGCAAGGGCCTGCTTGATACTCCTTAATTATTTCTCCAACAAATATCGGTGTGGTAGCTCCATGGTAGAAGAGTGGTTTGCTCTTTAAAAGGAAAATGCAGTCACCCCAATCACAGTTAGTTTGCCCCATCACTCTAGTCCATGAATGGCCTATTTTGATCATATGACAATATATTTGTCAGTGAATTGTGAAATTAAAGGAGAATTTCTCCTTGCTTTATTGATTCCTTGCCAAAGGCAGGCAAGGAATCTATGCGATGGTGATGTCATGTGTGTGCGTAACTCCTAGCTTGTAAACACAATATCTCAAGTTAGCAGTGACCGAGACTTTTCATATTTGGTATATAGATTTTTCATGTTGAGAGGAAGAACCCTATTGTTTTTGGTGGAGGTCAAAGGTCATCTGAGGTCACCAGAGGTCAAAAACTAAAAACCTTGTAAACACAACATCTCGAGATAGCCATGACTGACACTTGTCATATTCGGTATATAGATTTTTCATGTTGAGAGGAAGAACCCTATTGTTTTTGGTGGAGGTCAATGGTCATTTGAGGTCATCGGAGGTTAAACTGCGAAAACCTTGTAAATGGCTTGTAAACATGATATCCCAAGATAGGAATGACTGACACTTTTCATATTTGGTATATAGATTTTTCATGTTGAGAGGAGGAAGCCTATTGTTTTTGGGGGAGGTCAATGGTCATCTGAGGTCACTGGAGGTTAAACTGCAAAAAACTTGAAAGCAAAATATCTCAAGATAGCAATGACCGACACTTTTTATATTTGGTATATAGATTTGTCATAATGAAAGACCCCTTTGGTTTAGATGGAGGTCAAAGGTCATTTGAGGTCACCAGAGGTAAAAACGGAAAACCTTGTAAACAGGATATCTCAATGTAGCTATGAAAAATATTTCTCATATTTGGTATACAGATTTTTTAAGTTAAGAGGAAGAACACTATTGTTTTTTGTGGGAGTCTAAGGTCATTTGAGGTCACCAGAGGTAAAAAACCATAATACTTGTAAACACGATATCGCAAGATAGCAATGACAGACACTTCATATTTGGTACCCAGTATATAGATTTGTCATGTTGACAGGACCTTTTGGTTTTTGGTGGAGGTCAAAGGTCATTTGAGGTCACTAGAAATTTAATTGAAAACCTTGTAAATGGCTTGAAAAACCATATCTCAAGACAGTAATGACACATGTGAGGTCACTAGAGGTTAAATTATGAAAAGTTGTAAAAAGTGATATAGTCAAGAAGTATAAATTTGAGTGATGAACTTGAGTGCAACAAAGCACCCCCTTTTGGCAAGGAATCACTAAGCCTTTAGACTTTCTGGTCTCCTGTCTGTAGTAGTTATGTTCAAAACGTCTTCAGAGGTGCTCGTAATGCAATAAGAGGAGATTTGCAATAGTTTGCTGCTTTTTCAAAGCAAATTTTGGGGCAACTGCCTATTGCCTTTAAAGGGTTGGAAACTTCATGCTGTCTCCACAATAAGTGAGATGCAAATTCAGCACACTAGGATGAACGTAGCAAATTAGTGTAAAACGCAGTCGCACAATCCACAACTGCACTCTATGTTGGAGGTAATACTCGAGAACTTACTCAAATGTTAGTTAATCTTACCCATTGTCTAAGTACTTTAGATGACTCTTAGTGCCAAGTTATAATTAGACCTGATGACTCGAGTTTTGAGTGTTAAAAGTGCAGTTTTGCATTCATTCCTAAAGCCAAAATCATGGCCTAGTAACTCTGAAAGATATAGGAATTCTTGTTTGTTATTATTTAAGAGTCAAAAGTTCAGTAAATGGGTTCATCTGTCATTTGTAGCTCACCCCATCATCTGTTCTAGTTCACAGATCTTGGAGTCCAAAAGAATTTTAATTTAGCTGAGTGTGTGATAAAGTTAGAATACTTTTTACATGCTATTATCATACATGCATAGCATTACAATGAATTGATGAATATTTGAAATGACACAAATCTTTTGTCATATTTATTGGGACACTTTGGAAAGGGTGGGCATTCTCTGAAGCCAAGAAGACAATGACTAAGATACTAGGGAGACAATTCTGTCTCAAAAACCAAACAGAATGAATAGAACTGGGTGATTTGCGTCATGGAGCTTTTTCATGCACCTGGCGACAAAGTATTGTTTGGTTACAATATATGCTGTTTCAGACTTCCCATTGAACTCTCTCTAATTTATCTTTTAACAAAAAAGTTGTTTGGGAGCTCACGTTTCATCAAACAATATTTAAAATATTTTGTTCGGCACGTGATCCTATTCAGATGCTGTCAGTAATTGCAGCTGCAGTTCAAAGTTGGCAACCATTCATCATAAAGCTCTTTTGTATGTAATTGTAATTTTCAGTCAATAACAGAATCTGGAGTAAACTTTTATACTTCAGTCGCGGCCACGTGTGTAGTCATCTAACCAGCTGTCTATCTGTACCACTTGCAACCTTTTTTTCTAGAACATCATTCTGATTTGATAAAAGTTCATTTCAATGATACCTAACATAATTGGTTGCACTCTGAACTGAAGCCCCCCAGCCAGACTAGTTAACTAGCAAAATTTGTGCATACATTATGCATTAATACCAATGCTAAATATTCAGTAGTTTAAGTAAAAATTCATTCTCAAAAAAGCCAAGGCATGAGTACTAGTCCATACTCAGTACACACCTTTTGTCATGAGTATAAGCATACATATCATTGGTTGTATGAATGGCAGTATGGTAGTATGAGTACACATGGGTAAACATACAACATTTGCAGGTACCATTAGCACCAATGGTAATATTTGAAAATTATGACTACAAATCCATTTTTACAAGTATAAGCACATACAATTGTGCCAGAACTTGAGTATGAGTATGAACTCACTACAAGTATGCTGCAATGTCTCACAATCAGTTTAAAACAAAATATATGGGTGGATCGTTTGAACTTGTTGATAACTTGTTACTTAACTATTAAAAGTAGCTGGGGTTTGCTAATCAGTCCTGTAAACATTTAGCTTAAGGACTGTCTGTGAACTTCTGTATTTTCTCACGAAGATTGAGTAATTTGTATCCTTTTTTCTGCTCCCTTTAAAACCAAATAAAAGAATACATGAATGGTAACTGTCAGTGGAAGTCAGCTTTAAAACTGTGAAGAATAAAAAAAAAAAAAAAAAAAAGCAAAATAACTAACTAACACGTAAAAAAGATTTCTTCAGGCCAGGATTTATCCATTTTAATAGCAACCTTAACCATTTAAATATAGCTTTATCTGCCTTACTTTTTGACCATACAAATACAAAGAAAATCTTAACTTTTTAACCTTGGTGAAGCAAATGGGGCAATCTCATTACCCCTGTTGATGGTCTCCATTCTGTGCTTGTCATAATAGATCACTTGCTTGTAATCATTTGTAAGCAATGTATTAATGTAATTATATCAATAGTGACCCAATCTAGAGAAAGCAATGCATTGTATAAGGTTAATACAAACACTTAAAGGCAATAGGCAGTCACCCCAAAATTTGCTTTGAAAAATTATTTAAAAAGTTATTTTTGATTCCATGGCAAGGGAAGGAATCTGTGCAATCACATGGGTGTCAGGGGTGTGTGAGTGTGGGTTTGTTTGACTGTCAGCAGTGGTGTAACCAGGGGGGCAGGGGGCTGGAGACCCTCTAGTCAAATGTCTTGCCTCCCTGCCCCCCAAATGAAATTCAGAGGTAAAAAAAAATTTGGGCAGAAATTGTATAAGACAAAAATAAAGAACACTCAGCTGAAACTCACAAGGCCAGAGAGACTGGAAAGTTCCATTTCCTGCAATCTGAGAGGCATTTTTATCAGTATATTTTCTCTCTACACTACGCCCCAACCGATGGTGGTGCTCAGCTTAGATAGTGTCATTACTGCTTGCCCCCCACTTCAACTTTTTCCCCCCTCAGCCCCCTCTAGATGAAAAAGTCTGTTAGCACCACTGACTGTCAGACTGAAGATCTAAACAATGGATTTCTATATCCTCTGACAGGAATTCAATGATTTTCTCAAGTCCTGGTAAGTTTAGCAATATACAGTCTATTGTTAATGTGAGGTTTAAGGAAGCAAACACAAAGGAGATAACAATAATGTCCTCGGTTTGACATTTTAGCTTATTGAAATGATACTCAAGATACGAATGAGGGATTCTTTTCATACCTGACAAATAGATTTGTCATATTGAGAAAGAGGTGGCTGTAGTGTTTGGTGGAGGTCAGAGGTCATTTGAGATCCTCAGAGGTAAAAAAACCCAAAACCTTGTAAACACAATGTTTCAAGATAGAACAATGGATATTTATCATTATATGTGTCATAGATTTGTGGTATTTAAAGGAAGAACTCTTTGGTTTGTGGTGGATATCCAAGTTCTTTGGTCACCAGAGGTGAGAAAATGAAAGAATTGTATACGGGTAACAAGGAGGGAGCTTACACTCACCATTTAAATGCCCTATATGCAATGCAAATACTGTGTTGCTTCTGGTGGAGGCCAGAGGTCATCTGAGATCATGAGAGGTCAAATGATGAAACCCTTGTAAAAATAAAATCTCACGAAGAGTAACTGTGATGGATATCCCATCACAGAAAACATGTGGACTTGTGGAGGTCAAAAGTCATGTGAGGTCACTGATGGTCAAATTGTAAAAACTCTTATACATGTTATCTCAAGAAGGGTTTACCTTGAACATGGAAGTACTTCCTCAGATCTAATCATGGAATTACTACTTCAGATCTAATCATGGAAGTACTACCTCAGATTTCATCATGAAAGTACTACCTCCGATCTAATCATGAAAGTACTACCTCAGATCTAATCATGGAAATACTACCTCATATCTAATCATGGCAATACTACCTCACATCTAATCATGGAAATATCACCTCAGATCTTATCATGGAAGTACTGCCTCAGATCTAATCATGGAATAACTACCTCAGATCTAATAATGGAAGTACTACCTCAGATCTAATGGAAGTACTTCCTCAGATCCAATCATGGAAGTACTACCTCCAGGGCGGTACTTCCATGATCTAATACAAAGCATGTAGGTGCTCTGTCAAATTAAAGACTGTATTGTTTTTGGTGGTGGTCAGAGGTCATATGCAGTCACCAGTGGACAAATTTTTTTAAACAAAAGGTGAAACTTTACATTGATAATATGTGGATGATCCACAGAGAGCAGATAAAGCTTCTTGTTTTTTTGTGGAGGGTTGATCATTGTAGGTCATCAGAGCTCATATTAAGAAAACCGGGCAAACTTAACATATCAAGATGGATAACTTGAAGGGATTTCATTCACAGGATGCACCAGAGGTCAAAACGTTGTAAACAAGATATCCTGTGAAAGGTTACCTTGATGGATCACGCAGTTTTTATGTGGATGCACCAAATTGAGCTGAAAAAGCTTCTTGTTTTTTGTGGAAGGTTGATCCTTTATTAAGGCCATAAGTTTAAGAACACCTGGTTAATTAAAAATAGCAAGAAGGATAACTTAAAAGGATCTCATACGTAAGATGTAGATGCTCTGCACTAAGGTCAAGAACCCTATGGAGTGTGGTGAGGGTCAAAGGTCATTTGAGATTACCAGAGGTGAAACTTGAAATTTAGTAAGCATGTCTGATGAACTATAAATAGTTAGTTAGATGAGGTTGTACGGCTCAGTTTGTAACTATAAATAGAGCATGGAAAAGTATTTCATTCTGCCAACACCCAATACAGCCTGGCACTGCCCAGCATTCTACCACCTCTAGGCATCCGTTATTCAGAATCCTGCATTCTGATTGGTTAAACACTGACCTGTTATTCTGCAACACAC
>WURT03674785.1:4759-15459 GCA_009936505.3 Holothuria glaberrima | reverse complement strand
ACAATGTCAGAGAATTGAACTTGCCAACTGAATCTTATAAGGTTAAAGTTGCAACTGAATAAAGAAAATGATTTTAAAAAAGTCACATGTGTTAAATAATACTAAATTGCATCCTACAATGATAACCCAAAGATAAACTCCCAAATTGATTTTTGTGCATATTTGTCAGTGTTGAAAATTACTTGCAGGTCACATTTGCAAGGAAAGTGGTGTCATAACTTGACTCCTGGCCATAAATTATGACTCTGATGTGGAGTCAGGTATAAACTCACCCAAGCCTACTTTGCAAGGTCTGGCTTCATCTCCTGAACACAACTGAACCAATGCTAAGCTCAGAATGCATGAACTTGGCTTCATTTTTAGCTGTGATCAAATTCATAAAACTACTTTAGTTTCTGATGGGTTCCCTGTTACTTGTGATACAGTCCAAGGTTCCTTCTAATCAAAAGATACCCTTGTGTATCATTAATAGTCACACCCTGTGCATGTCAATGGCCATAAAAGCATTCTGTCTAAAGTTCTGAACTCCTTTTGTCAACAGAAACTTTCAACTAGGCCAAGTTTTGACCTAAATCTTTTGTACAGTGTATGTAGAGATATAATCCTGGCTGGCAAATAATGACAGATCAAATAGTGCAGTATGAGCACTGTATAGCCTACCTCACAAGTAGTTTGGTGAAACATGCACTGAAACAACAATTTATGCATGCATGTCTACCTACATACCATACAAGGGGACAGTCTTACCCCTACCCCTCAGCACTGGCATAACCAGAGGGGGGGCCAGGGGCATGCCCCCTAATCGAATTCTAAAAAAAAAATGTTTGTAATGGAACAAAAAATTGACTTCAAATGATGCTAAATGTTGCATCAGATTGCATCTGAGGATACTTAATTATTCAAAAAATTTCTCAAAGGGGAGGGAACCCCCTCTCCTTAGACTCCTTAGTCAGGCTTGGCAGTTAGCCCCTTCCAAACAAAAATCCTGGCTGCACCAGTGCCCCTCAGTCCCTGTAACTTTATTTGGGAGATCTGATATGTATGATGCTATTGGTTACTGACCTACTGAGCATCACAGATTTTTTTTTTTTTTATGGAGAGAGTGGGGTTGTTTCCATTTGTAAAGGGAACTGTGATGGAATTGGAAAATGGCTAGACACAATGTGCCATAGCACTAAAGATACCATGTACACTTTTAAAGTCATTTCGGACTAATGTTTGACTGACTGAAGGCCACAATGACAGGCTTTACTAACGTCTTGTCTCAGATCATCCCAGTGGGTTCGCAGATCTCTATATTATAATATTCCCCAATTGATAAAATATCCACAGTTTCTTTTAGTAACTGCATGTGTCTGAATGTTTCCACAAAATCATGATTTCAATAAATATTTATAAAAAAAAATTGGCTGTTAAAAAAGTCGCTCACATTTATATTGCAACGAACTTAGCAGGGAATAATTTAGTGTTCAAAATTTGCATAGCAATTTTGAGGTATCTGGGCTTCTCTATCACAAAATCATTAAAGTTAGTTAGATGGTTAGTTAGATGAGATTTAACGACACACCAACACGACTGTGTTATATAGTGTCATCAAGAAAAGAAAAAAGGTGCAATGTTGGGGTACAATGAACTAAAAAAAGGTGGGGTCAAATTCCACTAAAAGGTCCAGGCAATGCGGGAGTCATGTCAAAGATTTCTATACAGTTTACTTTCCTTGAGAAAGCCCAAAATAAGGGAAGGATCTGTCTGCTCAAATAAAGTCTTCAGGTCTGGCACAGCGTAGTACTTCTGGCGAATATGGGAGTATTCATAACAGTCAACGAGAATGTGACTGATGGTGACAGCACAATCACAGGGTATACAATATGGTCTCTCGTCTCCATGAAGTAAATAGGCATGGGAAAGGTAAGTGTGACCGATGACAAAATCATTAAAACCCTAATGTTGTATGCATGTATGCAAAATCTGCTACACAATTTTGCATCAGTGTAGCAATTTGTCCATCTTGTGTAGCAAAATGCGATGCAATTCCAGATAAATTATTCCCTGCTTACTGCTACTACGTTATATGAGTGAGACTTGTGAAACTGTACTATTATTAAACTTATTCAAAGTAAGTACAGGTATGACAAGGCAAATACACTTGGAAAATTCATACACTACCCATACTGAGAGAGGACTAAAGGCAATCTACATGAAAAATGTATGCTGAAAAATTTTATTTCTGAGATCCTTGTAACCTTAGACCAGTGGTTCTCAAATGTGGCCCCCAAGCCCTGTTGGTGTGGCCCTTGAACTGATTTTAGGTTTTGAGAAAAATCATATTCGCCATGAATAAAATGTAGCCAAAAAGGAAATTAAATTGTGTAACAGCCTATAAAGTCACTACTTGATTCCTTCCAAGTTTGTCCTTCTGAAAAGGGGGGGGGGGGGGAGAGCCAGGTAACAGACTGGCAGGTATGTTGCTTGTTCAGTCACATCTAGCTAAGACTAATTTTGTGTGTCTTTGTTTTTGACACTTATGTTATGTTAGATGGTTAGTTACATGAGGTTCTACAGCTCAGTTTGTAACCAATTGGTTTAAGTCGGGCCGGCCACAGCGGTTTTTCTAGTTGTGGCTCACTGGCTTGTTTTCCCTACTCCATCGCTTATTCTCAGCACCAAGCACAATGGCAGTAGGTTCCATTTTTAAAGTCTTTGGTTTGACCCGGCCAGGATTTGACCCCCCCCCCATCTTCCGGTGGCAAGTCAATGCTCTAACCCAGGGTTGTCCAACCTACGGCCCGCGGGCCATGGTCCGGCCTGCCGCAAGGTTGCGTCCGGCCCATCGGTAATGATCTATAGTGCAAAATTTTTTAGTAAGCAGATTCATTGATGACAACTTTAGGCTACGCCGTCCGCTACAGCATGCGATCAACCATTCCAACCTTCTGTGAAACTGCTTACCCTACATTAAAATAATATTATTAATGTCCGTTTATGTGTTCTCTTGAAAACGCACAAACTGTGAGATTCTCCCTGTGCAGTATCATCCACATTTTGTATGTGTAGATAACGCGGACTAATACGTATGTCAAGTTCCCCGTTGCCGGTCTTGAGTTTCAATCCACGAAGTGAGATTGGACAGCCAACGGTTCGGGTGGGTATACACGGCTCAACGCAAAAAAAAAAAAAAAAGGAAAAAAAGAGTAGGCCTAGCATGCGGCCCCTCGTCCATCATAACTATTACATGTGGCCCACCACTGCAAAAGGTTGGACAACCCTGCTCTAACCACTCAACCATGCAGTCGGTCGTTATGTTACGTACACGGTGGCATGTATTTATGTACAGCAGTGAGGCATTGCAGAGTGGTTGTATAGGACTGTTTGTAGTAACAAAGCTTGTAGCAGATGTATATCCCGGAAATTTAATTGGGACGTGAGGTAACTGTAGGAAAAACCTACTGTATCGTGTTGAACGTTTGTTGATTGGTTACTGAAATAGAAATTTCTGCAATTTAAATTTCCAAACTAACGTGTTTGCAACGTTTTATAATATATTATATGATTTCCTTTTTGCATAGCTATGTAAGATGGAATATAACCATTCAATCAAAGTTTTCACTTTTGGGAACTTAGGCAAGTATTGCCAAGAGTTTCTGTCAAGGGGGACAAAGGAGGATCATTTGTCATCCCCCTCTCCAGAAGGAGGGTAAAATCCCCCCTTTTCATTTACATAAAAAGAAAAAAACTGACAATATCTTGGTTTTTTACTTAAGAAGAGGACACTTTTGCAGCAATGTTTGAAATTACATTTAAATAAATGGCATTTAAAACCCTTCAAGCTGCACCTTATAGGGGCCTTGAAGCAAGCTTTTGTTCCCCTAAACCCACTTGTAACTTTGGACAGGGACAGCGTCAATTTAGACTTGGGGTTAAGCAATAATAAATCCTCCCCTCCCTTTTTTGAGCTTCTAGCAGAATCCCTGTTGCCCCATAGCGACCACCAAGTTTTCATATTTTCTTCAATAGTAGCCCCAAAATTTTCGGCGCATTTCACATGTCAAAATTTGGTGTTTGCCATCCTTTCAGAACTCAGCCGCTCCATCGGAAAGCATGACTTCCACCTTGCGCCACCCATGATTAAAGAGGCAAATTTGTGGTGAAGAGTATCATTTCCTGCAATCTAGAATGCCTGGAAAGCTAAATTTTCTGACCTCAGCCCCAGGTCCCAACCATGGTGGGGCTGAGGTCAGATAACTCCTGTTGGACTCATTTGTTTGCTATATATACAACTAGCTTCAGGACCTCTTTAAGTATGGGGAACCGCGTGTTTGGTCTACCGGTAGAGCGTCTGCCTCTCATGTGTGAGGCCCCTGTTCGATTCCCAGGCCGAGTCATACCAAAGACTTTAAAAATGGAACATACTGCCGTTGTGTGTGATGCTCCGCATAAAGCAATGGAGTAAGGGAAATCAATCCAGTGCCCCACAACTGGAAAAATGGCAGTGGGTGCCACTAGATTAAACCAAGAGGTTACAAGTTGAGGCATTAAACCTTATCTAACTAACTAACAAATCTTTAAGTATGGGTTTAGCTTTTCTGAATAAATGTCCTCTCTCAAAGCCTGGGATTCTTGCCTGCAGCCCTCGACATCTTTCCAGCCTCTCCATTTGGCCTCCACCCTCAAAGAGTTTGAGAAACACTGCCTTAGACCATATTCACTGAACATGCTCCAATCCAAGACTCAAAATTACATTTTAGGAATGAGGGCTCTTTTGAGCACAAATTAGCAGTACCATGCCCTAAATTATTAACTTTTATCACTCTTTTTTTTTGGCAGAGGGGGGGGGGGGAATGAATTCCCTGCAATTTGCAGAGGATTTTTTTTTTCACATTTTTGACTTATAACCATAAAACTGTGCTCTACCATGCCAAGTAGTTTACTTCTCATCCACATCCATGGGTCACAGGTTTACAAAAAGTTGTATTGATTTTTGCACTATTTTTTTTCTTTTCAAACTACTATTTTATTTCAAGGGACTTCTGTTTGATGTTCTACAGACAATTTGTCTGTCCATCATGTGTTTAAATATTAATTCTTATCCATTTAATAACATGTATGCGACCAGTTAGTAGCTCTACAACTGGAAAATGTGGAAGACAGAACCGTAAAATTTTCTTTATGCATCTTGTTGACTGTATGAACATTCAAACCAATGCACACCTCATATAGTCTAACACATACAGCAACTAAGAAAACATCTTCAAAATAGTCTCAGATCAGAATTCACTAGTCTCAGTTAACACACTTAAAAAAAAATGATACTTAAGGCATTTGGGTAAGATGTCGGCCTTTTGCAGACTGTCTACTATATACTTTCACTTTTCTTTATAGTTATTTGTAGCAATATTTACTGCAACAAATTATATTTTCTACAGTTTCATTGTCAAAACTGAAACTAGGCTATGTCTTTCTTTTCACTGGTCCCACAACAGTTTGAAAAAGTTTGATGCTCCTTTTCAGCTCCTTAAAGGCAACAGGCAGTTGCCCAAAAATTTGCTTTGAAAAATCAGCAAACTGGTGCAAATCACCTCTTATTGCATTTGAATATTACTATTACAAACAATAGGTAAAGCAATGTGAAAATTCTCATGAGTGATGGGGCGTCTATATCTTCTAACTCTGATTGGAGTGCCTGCATTTTCCCTTTAAGTTAAACACGTTCAAAGTTGTCAGTGATTATAAAGTACAGTAAGCATATGTATTTGAATCAAGAATTGACAGAGGATAAATCTTATCTTGCCTGGCAAGGGCAAAAAATCAGTGTAAAAAGCTTACCTAAGTAGGACAAAAGGCAACTGATAATATTTCATGAATGCTCTCAGTCTCATTTTAATATGTTTTTAAATTCCCTGAAATTTTCAATTCAGTTTCAAATTTCTAAACCACTTTCACATTATGGAAGATGTACACGCCTGTTGTTCTTGTTACTTTTTTTTTTTTCTCATCACTAGAAATCTGGAAGGGAGTGCAAATTTCCATGCCAGTGTCAAACTTTTCTGAAGAAGCATGCCCAACAACAGTGGTCAATATTGACAAGCTGTGGTGTTCTTTTTATTATTTACATATAACCTGGCTGCATTTTAGTGACCACCTGATGGTAGCACTGCTATGAATGTCACAGAGCATAGAGGGACAAGGAGGAGGGGGCAATGTTTTGGACCGCCATCCCAGGGAGGGGACTAAAGGAAAGGGTTTTTCAAAAAGTTTTTGAATATTTGCAGCGTCCTCAGATACAATTCGGTAAACATATTGGACAAATTTAAAGGACACTTACCGCAAATTTTTGACATTTTTTACACAGGGAACAAGAGGTTTGTGTCTGTAAATTAAGAGGAGAGTATGCTCTCTCCCCACCACATATTTGATTGGAGGGGCCTAGGCTTTAGCCCCCTCCACCCCACTTTCAAGGCCCTTTTCGCATAGTATGGTATGTAACTGCACCTCATCATTTTTTAGGCAGGATGCATTTGGATGGTCTTCATTGTAAGTCTGCTCGCAAAGTTCTCCACTGAACCACTGGCCATTTCTCAGCTGTTACATTAGTTAACACTTTTGTTTTCTGGTTTGACAAGTTTGCTTGAGCAAACTTTACAACCTGTAAGAGTGATCTCTGATCAATATGCTTCAGTCCCAATTCCCATGTCTATAATTTCACAAACACCAAAAGGGAATTCTTAGTGGCACTGTCCTCCAAGTGTGACCTCTTGTCAAAGACATGTTTAGAAGAATGGCATGTAGTACTAGCCAGCTTCACCAAACTATTGCTTCAATTTTGTATTCATATTTGTAAACATGATTTATGTATTACAATACATGCTTCTGAGATGGCTACAGAAATGGCATTTCTTCTTTTGGTTAGAGTGGCAGCTCTTTGGTCAATGTGATCCCTGCTCACCAATGCAAGGTAGCATCTAGACTGAAATTTTTTGTCTTCTGGGTAAGTCTTCTGGTAGATTTCTTCTTAACTCTTTTTCTGGGCAGGCCAGTAAGCAACTGCAGTGGTGTGCAATTTTATAATATTAACCATAACCTCAGACTGGAGAGTATGTAGCCACCAATTATCTTCAGCATGCTATTATGACTGTACATGATGCTAATTTGAAGACACGAGTTTCCTTCCATTTGCATGTACACACATTATACGTAATTATACAGTACTCCAATTTGGCTTAAAAATTAAGGAAAGAGGTAGCCTAAATGGCACAAAACTGATTAGTGGATCAGAAACAACCTGTTCAATATGGCAGTATGTCCCAGCATGCAGCCAAAGCCAAGCCTAAATTAGTTGTTACCCAGGCCGAGGCTAACATAATTACTGCCAACTGATGTTCTGTCCCATTCCCAGTTCAAAGTTTGGGGCTAAGTTCAGTTAACAGTGCATGTCGGGAAGGTTGTAGGCCTATGTGCTCCTGCAAAATTTTCAGATTTAGCCTACTTAATTTTTTACAGAAACTGTAGCCTAAATGTAGCATTACACTTGATGTGTAACTGTAACTGTTAATATGCAGGTAAACTGGAAAATGGTACATTACACTGCCAAAACTGCATTTCAAAGTTATTATCTCACAGGGATCATTCTGCTGGCCCTTGGCCTAGGCTAATCCAATTCCAAACAGGCCTAGGCTAGGCTTAGGTCCTTGGCCTAGCATGCCTAACAAGTTACTTTCCAACTTATTCAATACAATTGGGCCTGACCTAACCTACACCTGGGCCTAGGCCTATAGAGGTTTTTCACATGACGTCACCGCGTTTCAGTTTGGCATAGGCCTAGTGGCCATCGCTAAACATGCTCAGAAGGTGTGTTATGGATACGAGTGCACGACACAGTTGATTTGCAATTGTTTTATAATGGACGCCCGGCCGTCAAAATAGAGAGACACGCAGTGCAGTGATGTCGGTGAAAAACCTCTATAGCCTAGGTCTAGGCCTCAGTAACTTAATTAGCCTCGGCTTAGTTATATGTTAGACCTAGGCCCTAGGCCTAATACTATGCCTAATTATAACATTGTGAAAACAGGCATATTATACGAAAACATGTGCAATAATAATAAAAAAAAAAAAATTATAAAAATGGTGCAAGACAGAGAGTGCAAAATAGTCTAGAGGTCTTTATCAAAAAAATAAATAAATAAATAAAAATAATTATTAAAATAATAAAAATATATAAAAAAATATGAATATGTAAAAATAAAAATATAGGCCTATAAAATAGGCTAAAAATACTCTAAAGGTTAGGCTAAGTAAGGCCTAACGTTAGGCCCCTGTTTTTTAAGTTAGGCTAGGCCTAGGCTAAATAAACAAGGGAGAACATGTTTCCTCAGGACGGCCTACACAGATTGCCTGAACAACATTCCAATAGCCTATAGCCTAAGTTACTCTAGCCATAAACGAGAGTTCCCCAAGAATATTGTCACCATGCATGCAAAGTACTCACCTGACAGCAACCTTCTTGCTTTGCTTTTCGAACGCATATTTGTAGCTTTCCAAATCCAAATAAAACTGGTCCTATACTTTCACGTCTCCAAGGCCAGAGAATAATTTACCTTGAATGTTGAGGAACCAAGACGCATGAGTTAGCCTAATTAATTAACCCTTGCACATTGAATTTGTCGCTAAGTTGTATTGCATGCATGAAGTTCAGTAAAACTGCCTGTTGGTCTCTTCACAATATTTGTTACTTTCATTACACCGGAATCAGTCTTAATGGAAACAACTTCCAAATTGAGAGGGATCTCCGTCACATTCTTTCAGTTACGAATTCCTTAAAACTTTTGGAATATTTTTCTCCGCCAGTCTTGAGTTATTCCTCCAATTCATTGGCAACTAAATCTTGTTTGTTCTTCGGTTCAAAAATGAAATCGCTAGAGTGAAAGACTGCAATTTCGGAGTACAATACGAGTATGCATATGGTCCATTATGTATATCGCACACTGTCCGAAAATTATTCGTAACGTTACATTCATTCGTCGTACACGGAGTAGACCTACGTTCGTCACATGGGTTCTATCTTTGTTCACCCCCTCCAGCACACGTGGAAGAAACTAACTCATTTAAATATGACACTGGGAAAAGATGAATTCCGATTGGTTGAAAAGTTTTTAACTTTGAAGGCGGATACGCCTACAGGTAAATATCTTTCCCAGTGAAGTGTTGTGATGTCAAGGTGGCTGGGATTTCAGATACTTACCCGTTTGGTGATTTAAACAAGATTTGTGCCAGGTATCTTAGGTGTTTTGTTATTATGTGTGATGGTCAGGTGTAATTAATTTCCGTAAAGAAGAGTCACTTAAAACCTTTTAGCAGGTAGTAGCGAATTTAAGAAGTACCTGAAAATACACGTTCACCTACTGGAAAGCGACTCCTGCCGGACGTCATTAGGTCAACCTTGAAACCATGCAACGCGTACCATTTGTGCGATTCTAAGGGTCCAAAGGGTTGGTCAGTTAAGTTTTGGGGATCTTAGCTCTTCCGTGCAGCTTATAACTTTAATCTAAGGAAATCCTTAAAGACTGACAGAACTGTTCATGAAAGTACGTTGACCACGAAGTACATTTCTGTCGGTTCAAGGTTCAAGTAGATTAATAACAGCTTAAAACCACCACCGAAACTTACTATTTTTATAACCTAACCAATATGAAGAAGCATTTGAGGCCTATCACTTTTTATGCCACTTAACTAGTTTCGGTTACATTTAAGTAGAATCTAACTTTATGTGATCAATTCAGTTTTTTTTCCCTTGTTGATGTAATTAATACCATGTAATTAAGCAGATGCGGACACGGCGAGAATGCTGATGATAGACCAGTAAGCACAGGAGGCCCTCCGGCAGAAAGAATGACCAATTTTTCCTTGTCTTTATCTTTATGGTTAAGTCAAAAAATTTTATAATCCTACATAAATGAACCTTGAAGAATTGGGCTACTGGAGAGGGTGAGGCACTGGATCAGTTGTCACGGAGACATTCTGGGGCAGAGCCTCAAGTTATTGATTAACCCCCCCCCCCCACACACACACACATCGTTTCTAGTTTGCAAATCTATTGCTTCAAAGGTCCCATAGTGGAAACATGCACTCCCCAACAAAACTGATAGGGGCTTCAGACAGATAGTCTGCTCTGCGAATATTAGAGGCTGGCTCCGGGCTCCGGGAAACAATGATGTTCCCATTCCAGAGTGTTGGATGTATAGATCACTTCCATCCTTAGATAGCCTTTTAATGTACCCATATAAAGTAATCGTGAGTGTAATCCCAGTCTTTAACCACCTCCCCAACCGATGAAAGGCGTAAAAGAATTCTTCTTCTTCTTCTTCTTCTTCTTCTTCTTCTTCTTCTTCTTCTTCTTCTTCTTCTTCCTCTTCTTCTTCTTCTAGAAGCAAAATATTTGACAAATTTTACTTGCTAACATTGTCATTAGTCAAGTAATCGCTACCTTTCCACATAGCATAGAAAAGGGACTTTGCTATTTCAATAAGGCAAATCTTTGCTCTTATGGACCCAAAGTGCACACAGGGCTGGCTGGAGTCCCAAGGCCCTAACAGTGGGGGCACATCACATCGAATTTGCAACAGGCCTGTAGCTTGACAATGAACTGGATGCCCCCTCCCGGCGTCGTTTTGTCTACCGTGTCCCTACCCATTCAGCACTAATCGGTT